>WOGP01007304.1:0-11852 GCA_015342065.1 Leptinotarsa undecemlineata
CAGGAATATTTTAATGACTCCTTTTAACAGTTTTGCTTTGATGTGCATATTGAAAGAAAGATCTATTTACCGGCATATTTTATTGTAGATTGTATTAGTTATTTTGACATTTGACATTTGACGTTAAGTTATCGAAGTATTTGATAATTTATAGTTTTATTTTATAAGGTGTTGTAATTGAATATATGTATCTTGCTTTGTCAACAAGTTTTTCTTATGACAATAAAGCATATTTATTATTATTATTATTATTATTCTAGGCGTCGTATTTTCTCTCATGGGTCACTTTCTTCTTACCCAATATTCTTGTTTAGTTCTACTGTCCCAAAGATATATAAAACAGAGAAACATAGTGTAACCATTTTTAAATTAACACAAATTTGTCACTCATGGTCATTGTATTTTATTTTATCCAAAACTAGCGAGACGTTAGAATATTCTTCTTTTAACTTTGTACAGTGGGCAATAGGCACCCCAGCATATTTATTTCCATTGTGTAACAGAATACAGTTTAGGCTACGTTTGGAGCTGACAATGAATAAACGCGTTTGGTTCGTATTGTGTCAACCTCATTTTTATCAACAAGTTTTTAACGTCTGTACAAAATGCAATACAGAAAAATATCGTCGTAATTCATTTTCTCTATCACGGTAAAAATCTATTTTCTTACCTGAAGAGAGCAAACTTTTTTTCTTTCAGCTTTGATACCAACAATTTTGAAGCTTGTTTAAAGAGATTTGAATCTCTTCCAAGATCATCTAACTTGTTTTTGGAATCAGCAGTATTCTGAAAGAGCAGGTGAACGCTGCACTGGAAGCTGAACATAACTAGTACTTGGTACTGCCATTTAGCTCGATTTTTAGTGTTCAAACCGTTTATATTGAGACTACAACAGTAACAGTCATCGGTATGATTTTTTGGTTCTCGCGAAATAGTTGGTGTTTCAAATTTGAAGGCACTTCTTTTATCACTCTTCCATAATCTTGAATGTTCCACACACGATTTACAAATACAATCAGAAGTCCAAGACTTCTCATGTTCATCCAAGGCCATCCCAGAATACTGAAAATAGGTATTTTTCACCAACTCTGATACAACTTTTGTTATATAAGCATATATAGCAAAAATTATTTGGATTGTTGAAACAACATCTCTTGGAACTACTTATGTCTGAAAAACTTTAGATGCTAATCTGAGCACAGTAAAATACGAACGTTATCGTTGAAGAAATACGTTTAAATGGCAAAAATCGAAAACAAAGTGACTCAAGCCGCACAAAAACTTTTGAGGGTCGATCCTCACTACATACTCACTATCGACCATAAAATTCGCGGCAACAAGCAATAGATGAATTTTGTAAACTAGTGTAATCGAAATTTAATTCAATTTGAAATTAATTTTGATGCTACACTACATTTGATCTTAAAATTGATAGTACTCAACTCGGGAAATAAGGGTGACATTTGGCCGTTCAAACGTGAAAAATGAGGAATGAAACTTTCTTTATTTTTTACCACATGTATTTGTTACTAACCTGACTGTACATTTGAAAATGTCTTTATAGGACGCAACTGAAATTGAAAATACAGGTGATAAAAACATAGGAGGTTCTATTTCTCATCCTTCATAGGTGAATTAATATTGAATAGAAAACATATATTAAATGTAGAAGCTGAACTTTTTTCATTTTACTGACTTGGAAACTTTAGAAAAACTCTGTAGAATGCTTGGAATTTCTAAAAATTGTAATTCATCACTTCCTGGGCTCAACCAAATAGATGTGTCCTGTTCAGTCTGAATTCAGATATTTTGATGAGTTCAGGAAGGGGGACCAATTTATGGTCCAATTTTTAGGTAACTACAGAAGTGGAATCTAGCTTCTGCTGAACAAAATCACACTTGACAACAGAGTCATTTCAACTGAATTCAATGTCCACCAACTAACTGGTTTGACTTTTATTTCATATGCCTTTCATCTCCTCTCTTCCTTATAACATCAACAAATATAATAATAACATTTATATTTTTTCACAGAAGCATCTTCAACATCACTGGGTCCAATATCAATAAACTGCAGCAGTGCTCATAGTACTACATCACCAAAAGCCTCACCGAACACACAAGTTGGACTCCTGACCACAGCCGATGCTCCACCGTCCCCAGAAGAAGACGACATATCTGTTACTGCATCTCCTACCCCATCACCACAACCACCCTCTACCTTTCCAGGAATACCACCTCCACCCTTACAAAACAACCACCTGTTCAACAACGCCCTTGCTGCCAGTTTGTTTCTCAACGCACCACTTTTACCCCCACCAGGACAGTGGTTCTACTCTCAGCTTTACCCGCATGAGTGGAGTTGGATCAACTTCAGAAACAACTCGATACTTTCGAGGAATTCACCCGATGAAGATATTTCTCAGAATCCAGATAGTTCCAGTGAGAAAGTGGACGTTACTGAGGTTGACGACGATGTTAAAGATGAAGACGTTAAAGATGCTCTCAAAGATATTGTTGATAAAGGTGTTGACAAGGACAGTAAAAGTTCCGATGGTGTGAATTTGAGTCTCAGATTGAGAAAAAGCTCTGCGTCTTTGGTCAGACAAAAAGATGTTGTGAGTTCCAGTGATAAAGACGAGACGAAGTGTTCAAGAGATGGCTCCAGACATGTGTGGAGGCCATACTAGTTTTTAAACTCTGCGATGTTTCTCGATTATATGTGAATCTGTTGATCAGTAATTTCTGAAATTGATTGTGAAGTGCAGAATGCAACCTTTTTATCAATAGCCAGCTCTAGAAAAATGTTTTCATCAGAGTTCACGGCTTTGGTTTACAAAATTTCCGGCATTTTGATTCGAAATCTCGTTTCCATATACAAGAACAAATGGTTATGAACACTTTTGTTGTGTGTTGAACTGACATAACTGTTGTCAGTGTTGAACTGACATAACTGTTGAATAATATCAATGATTTGGATAACACAGAAATAGATTTCACTGTGGAAAGTATTTGAATGTTGGTCCCTCCAATTACCACTGAAATGAATGGTACATGTTGTTTTCACATTCAATATGAATTGTACATAAATGTAAATTGTTATCATTATTTATTGTAGGAAGTTATGTTTGTAAATAAAAGTATAATTGTTGTAACTGTGACTTATTTATAACGGAGCTCTTGAAATACCGAAAGATGGACGATTTATCTAAATCAGAAACATGATTTTACACATTTTAATAAGAGGAAGGTTTTATCGCCCAGTTCATTGATATTGTACAGGGTGTAACATGAGTTCGTTAAAATACTTAAGCGACCTTTTCCTGAGATAATTTCAAGAAAATGTGTCTATATAAACTTGTGTCCGAAAATGCTTCGTTTCGGGGATACAGGGTGTTGAAATAGAATTTTTTTGTTCTGTGAATTTTGCAGAAAATTTTATAAAAAAAATTTGTTCTATTTTGACGAGATTTATAATATACTTAGTTTTTGTAACATTGTCAGCAACTTCACTTAGCGCCCTAGGAGCTAAGTAATATGAATCGATATAGACAATTGTAAATATCTCGAAATCGGTCACCTCCAGCATTGTTTACGAAGTGTACCTTTTTTACTGATAAAAGGTGTGGGAATTAGTTTTTTTCATGAAAGGTATCAAAAGTTTACTGTCAAAAAAGTTAGAGAAATTTGAAATAAATAATGACAACATACGCAGCACCCTCTAGTTGTTACATAAAAAACCTCGAGTACTAAATTGTGTGCAAAGAATTTATTTTTTGCAAAATTCATGTTTTTTTAAATCCAACAAAAAAATTCAATTTCAATAAACTGTATCTCCGAAAGGAATCATTTCTAGGCACAAATTTGAAAATCCTTTTTTTATTGTCTCAGGAATACGCCCCTTGGATATTTTAACGTATTTATATTACACCCTGTGTATATAATCCAGGTAATATGGTTTTCGGTTCAGAAACACCAAATATGGATAAAGCCACATCAAACTATAGTACATTCGTTCATTTTTTATGGATCAATTTTGGAAAAAAAATGACGTAATCATTATCACATTTTCAATTTACTCAGAAACAACATAATAACCTTCAATATACAGAAATCTTGAAAGAGATACACTTTTATTTAATTTTCTGGAAAATTAAAATCGCAATAAAGAATAGAATCAATAGATTTTAATGCATTTTGGTAATAAAATTGTTTAATTATTTCACGAAAGTTGATAACAAAGGTACTAGGAAATTCTTTATTGTGAGATTCACGTAATACTTTAGACATCGTGTCTGTAAAGTAACGTATGAATTCATTATCAGCTCAATCTGTTTGAAAATCTGTTTAAAATCTGTTTTGAATAATGTTATTGAAAATTTTCGAAACCCATCGATTTTTAATTTCAACGCGACATTTGAGTCTGATTTCATATATTTCTCTTCAACCTTATATAAAAAGATCTTCAATACTCTAGCAACTAATATAAGCTTTCATGAATTTTGTACATGATGTATACAGTTGCAGAGAAAATACAGGGACGAGCCTAAAAGTCAAACTACATATGCCATGTTGCCTGTCATCCGCTCTTCTCATTCCAGCCAGTTGGATGACACTAGCTTGCTCAGTTGGATCACATACTTTGTTCGTGTTGGACCGCGTCTCTGCCACTTGTTGGAAAAATGGTAGGCGTTTCAAATGAGCAACCTGTCGAATGAAATCTTTATTGAAACTTCATCAAACCTTTTTTTTTAAAACACGTGTATGCTAATGATTTTATGTAGCTTACAAGAGTTTCGAGTGGTAAGCACGTTTCAATGGATGGATAGAAGGCATCAAAGATGATTCTCCTTCATGACGCCCTTCAACTTCGAAAACGGATGAAAACATCCTTCGAGAAAGCGACCAGAGTTATGTAAGAATAAGTTGTGGATGCTTTATCACGACAACGCTTCAGCCCATACACACTTAACTGATTGTAGATTCATTTTTGACTAAGCATGTGGTCCCTCTGTTGGGACATCCAACTTACTGACCAGACCAGCTCTAGTTTTGTGTGACGTTCTTGAAAGAGAAAAAAGCAATGAAATGGACCAGTAATGAAGAAAAGAGAATTGAGTTATACATGTATAAGTTTGAAAATGTATAAATTATACAAGTATAAGTTTGAAAATGTCCTTATAGAACGAAACTGCAGTAATATTATTTACAAAGAAAAGTGGTAAAAGTAAAAGTTTCAATTCGTATTTCTTTATGATGATTTCGTACATCCTAACGGCTACATCTATCAATTTATTGAAATGGATCAGGTTTTATACAGTGAAAGCTGTGAAAAGTATAGCGATGGTGACTTAACATGATTTCAGAAAAATGATTGAAAACATTGTTCAAAACAGTAGAACATTCGAATGGATATTGGAGAAAAGAAGGCTGAGTTAGAAATTGTAACAGAAAATAATATAAAGGGTTACACTTAGAGTCTTTTCAATTTTCTATCCAAATTTGTACAGAAAAATTAGACTTGCAAAATTGTTCTAGATGATGGCAATACAATAGCTAATAGGTGGCTTGGTGGATCAGCAGACAAGATACAAATGTGTGAGACTGCTATTTCTACAGATTTGATTTCGCTGAACTTTTTTATGATGAAAAAAAGTTTTGATATTCTCAAGTATGATGGTGAAACATCGAGTGGAGAGGAGAAAGACGAGAATAATTGACATGAACCCCACGCCAAAGGACGTGAGTAAAAGAATTAGTGTGTATTATTTTAAACGAAGAGAAGTTTATTTCCAACTGCTCCCAAGAAATGGATCGTATTTGCTACCAATCTTGAAAAAAAATATGGATAGTGACGTACCTCTGGTACCTCTGGGCTCTCCCAGAGGTGACAAACTCTTTCCTTGCTACTCATGGGAACACACATGAATGAAACAACAGAAACAACAAAAACAAAAACTAATCTCGAGGTTGGACAGAAGTGCTCACCTCAATCTAAGGCGGTGGCTGGGGATGAACAGAAATGTCCACCCCAACTTACCGCTTAGAATGAGGCTGAACATAGCAGATCACTTTCAACAGCAAGGGAACTTTCTGCGGCGGGTGCCAAGGGCTTCCCTTGAATAAAGGCAAGGAACCGGCTGTCCCTGCAGGAAAGGTTCCTCACTTGTACACCTCCACGAAGGGAAGCCAAAGAAGGTTGGAGAAGTCGCGCAAAGACAGTAATATCGCTGCACCTTTCAAAACCTTCGCGGAAGCCACCGTGAGACACCTCAAGGTTGCCAAAAAGAGTGTGTATTCGGCAAGTCTTGGCCTACATCTGCTAATATAAAGAAGAAATCTCCTAGTGACCTGTTCACCCTCCTGGAAAGGACAGAATGGACGATGACCTAGGAGGACAACTCCTCAGGAGGATGTACAATGGGTCACATGTGGCCTAAGTGTTATGACTACACTCACACTCCCTACTCTATAGATACCAGAGATAGATAGTGGCTACATAGCAACAGACTGACATCAGATAATACCTTCGAATGTTCCAGGAGTCAATTAACAACAAAGCCATATTCCACGTTTTAAAACTCATGTGACATCTGCATGCCCATGTTATGAGTATCAGATGAAAGGGTTTGGTGAAAAGACTACGAAAAATTGTGACTCCGATATAACTTTGAATTCAATATGACGGACCTCTGCAGGTGGCGAATTAGTTTTTTTTGTGCATTCTCATGCTGAGTATCAGGTGAAAATATTTTTTAAAAATAATACAAAAAATAATAATACGTCAGTCAAAATCCAATATGGCCGTCCAACCAAAATGGTGGACTATTTGCTATATGCAATCTCATGGTATGGATATTAAATGAAATGGGTTGCTAAAAAGAATTTGAAATCTAACATGACTTCACTCTTAACCCAATAATCATGATATGATTATCAAATGAAAGGGTTTGCTAAGTCATTTATTATAGTTTTCACTTCTTTTTAGATTTTGGAGGTGAAAAAATCCAGAAATGGTCAATAGAAGACTTCGAATTCCACCACAAAAATGATTTCCGATGAAAATAAGATAAATTTTTCCAATTCATTTGCCACGAATTTTCGGGAAGTATTCGCTGAATCCATAATTGAAAATACTTTGAGTCTCTATTTCTTGCTCCCTTCTTGAAAACTAAATCAGCTTCTATCACTGCCTCTCGTTGAGGCTACTTGGGATCAATGCTACACCGATTATGTTGATCATTTTGATTTGTGTCGCTAAAATCCACGATAATGTTTCTTCTGTCGCAGCATGCGTTGGACTTCCCCTAAGTCGAGACAAATTGTGAAAATAATTCACATCCAGCGAGGGTGCAAGGAAGAAAAACAAAAGGGAGGCCTGACTAATCAAGAAATTGAAGTTTCAATAAAAGCCATCATTAATTCTGAATTTGGGGATTCGTACATGGGCTAACTAAGGTTCTTATAGACCTTCATTCGGTCTCATTTGGAAGATTGTTACGAGGGATCTATAAATAGTACGTACTCGTAAAAAGGAAATAACGATAAATGATCGCCTAAAAAGTTATTTTTTCGAATTTTTTCAACAACAAAAAGCTTTTCATATCGAAAGAAATGACAATCGAATCAATTTGCACATGTGTATGGATAATCAGAATTGAGATACTAATAATTTAAACACTATGATTATGTTACCTAAATTGAATAATATTCTGAATCATGATCATCTGTTTTTGGTTTTAACTCAGAAAAAATGTAACCATTAAATTAGTCAGTTTCGCTCGGTACCTACCAGTATCAGCAGTTTCTGTTTCAGATTCCTATTATCCACATTGATCTCAAAATTCCGAATTTAATCTCGAAATTTTGACTTCAATTTCGAAATTTCGAGTTTGAAGTCGAGTTTAATCTCGTTAATTGACTAATAATGATGGTTATTCCAGTTGAAGTCGAAATTATGAGATTGAAGCCACAATTTCGAGATCAAAGTCGGGATTCTTAAGAAGCAGATAAAAAAAATTATAATATTAATAACATTGTAATGATAATGAAACATCTTCAGTCATCTAATGAAACAACATAAGAACAAAAAATACAAAAAAAAGTTTAAGGTGAATGGGTGGAGAAAAATTAATTGCTTCCTTCCTTTCATTGGAAGATTCTTACATTTCTGGTACATAGATGGAGGAGTAGAAAGGCAAAAATTTTCTTTCCCAAAAAATCAACATCTCATAAAAATGTACCCCTTTCAATTTCAACAAGATTCCTTTGACTGAGATTCAATCAAATAAGCGAATGAATGTCATTACGTACTGTCATCGATGACATGAGTAGATTGAACTACTGAGGAGTCTATAAGGCGAGTGTCTTACGGCGAAACATCGGATGTCTACCAGTGAAGATCACAGTATTCCATGTTAGTGAAATTTTCACCTTTTTCATTTACTATATAGTGTAGCAACCTATGAATGATATCTGAATAAATTCCATTACGAATGTTTGGAATAGACGCTTAATAAAGAAAAGTGTTTTTTGTATAATTCTGTGTTCATATCAAACTATTTGTTTCGAAAGTATTTTTTTTCATGTAATTTAAGGTTATTTAAAAGTATCCATTTTGAGAGAGTGTCTGAAAATTCCTTCTTTATTGACGACTTGTTTATTTTGTGGAAATTCAAGTTTATTGAGGTCACACTATAAAAACCCACTTTTGTCTATTTTCCACGATAGTTTTTTATTTATTTCTGTCATTACACCATTTTCAAAACTGTCTTATGAAGTACTGTTCCCGAGTAGAGAGGGCAGGATCCTCCGGGAGAAGGAAATATTAAGAGCAGATAGTTGTTGGTTCACAAACAAAAACACCTATCGGTTTTTGGTGCAGGTGTTTTCAGTCGCAGATCCAGGACAGAGATATCAACCTGCCTAGGAACCTATGCGACTGTATTTCAAGCGGAAATTTACGCTATTGAATCGTGTGGGGAGAGATTGGAAAAATCTAACCTCATACACAAGTCAATACAAATAGTCTCCGATTTAGACGTTGCTCGGTAGGAGCCAAAAGCTCCTACCGAGCAACGTCTAAATTGGTGGCAAATTGCCAAAACTCACTCTCCTTGATAGGAAGACTCAACAGATTGTCTCTGGTCTGGATTCCAGGCCATACTGGCCTGGAAGGCAATGAGGCTGCCGACTCGCTTGCAAAGGAGGGTGCTGCAAGCAGCTTCATTGGACCAGAACCTGTCATTGGCATCGCTTTAGCATTGGCATCGACAAACATTAAACACCTAGATGGCAAGAAGATTTGTGGGCTTCTAGCAGAGTATTTCAGGATTGACTCACTCCAAGGCGTTTATTCACCCTTCGAAGTTTGATACCAAACAGTTGTTGGACTACAGTAGGGATGAACTACATTGTTTAACAAGCCTTTTTACGGGTCACTGTCATTTAAGTCATCATATGCAGAGACTCGGACTGTCGGAAGACAGTGTGTGTCGCATCTGTTTGAAAAATTATGGAACAGCAAAACATAACTTTATGCCTGCCCTGCTGAGGACCAAATGAGGTTTTAAGAGTCCAGCAGAGCCGTACTCTTACCATTTGACCTGAAAGACCACTCACCATACAAACTAATCGATTTCATTAAGAAGCTTGGTTTATTTGGTTTAATGTAAATGGGTGTAAGCTACAATAAACCCTTGCTAGTTACGGTGTAGGGTCGAATAAACCCATTCACTTTGGACATAACCTAACCTATTTTTTATTATAGAGTTTACTTCTTATTGAAATTGATTGCTGCAATTTTTTTTTTTGGAGATTCTCACATTTTTTTGTATGAAGATGGAGAAATTGAACAAGTTTTTCTTTCCCAAATGAACAAAACTTTCAGATAGTAGACGTAGAATTCGAAGAGTTGGTTTTCAGTCGAAACATTATTCATGAAATAAAAAAATAAAATAAAACCGTATGCTAGGTTTGAAAAAAACAAAATCCGTTCTGAAAGCCATTTTTGGCTATCAGAACGGATCAAAATGTGTACAATTATATGATTTATAATATTTTGATTTGAAGCAAACGCTTTCGTGTAGTAGACTGTTGGAAAACTTGAGGTGATTGGTAAAATTTCTCGGGCTACGCAAAACTATTTTGCGTCAGAAAAATGTTCACAACTAGTACAAACTGTTCGCAGAAGGTCAATTGTTGAATGACGTCAACGGCTCAAAACAGTGAAAACTGGTGACGAATCATGGGTATATAGTAATGACATCGAAACCAAAGTCAATTCGTTTCAATGAAAGAGCCCAGGGGAGTCGAAATCATTCGCCAAGTTTGATCAAATGTCAAGATTTTGCTCACTGTTTTTTTCGATTACCGTGGCGTAATGCATCAGGAGTTGTACGGTCAATGAGGAGTATTATCTTGAAGTTATGCGACGCTTGCGGGAAGCTATACGAAGAAATCGTCCAGTATTGTATTTGCATCAATATAATGTACCTGCTCACTCGTCATTACTTGTTTGGCGGAAAACAACGCCGTTATCATGCCTCAGCCACCACATTCACCAGATTTGGCCCTCTGCAGCTTTTCCCATCATTGAAGAGGCCCATAAAAGGACGGCGATTTGTGACGATTGAGGAGATAAAAACTGAATCGCTGAGAGAGCTCCAGGACATACCAACTACTTCGAGGATTGCAAAAAACGCAGAAGTGTTTTTTATTTGAGAAGGACTGCTTTGAAGAGGACAAAATAGAAATTGATGAATGAATATATATTTTTTGAAAAAAAAAAATGAAAATTCACATTATTTTTTGCGTTCAATAATTTGAGATATAATGCCTCGACCTACGATCTCAGTATTTTATCAAATTATTATATATTCAAGTCATTTGCTAAGCAATATTTGAAAAATTATTAAACTTGCTGCACCCGGGATATATAACATATTGATAAAATATTGAGAAAACAATATAATGGAGATAATGGGTTGGATACAGGTCAGATTTAGTAAATGGAAAAAGTTTTCAGTTTCCTATGAATTCAATATCGATTGTTCCATTTGGAGTTATACTTACTGTCAATTAACGAAATTTTTGGAAACAAGATTTTCATTGCTCCCGATCCCCTCCCCCAAAAAAATAGTTTCTTGGAAACAATAGCAAATAGGTGTTGGAATTCGTATCCCCTGTATTTTGCCTTTGAGTCGGGGTTTACCGCCTTAGTAACATCGTCGATTCGTAATTCAAACAAATGAACGTTGTCGAAATAACCAAATTAGATTCGCACATGGATGTCCGCCATAGCCTTCTGGATGTAGGCGATGTGGCCGTGAGAGGTGAAGTTTCTAATGAGGCAAGAAACACGTTGCGCCCCATTTGTTTTGTTAATTTGACAGCCAGACCCGCCGTCGAGCTCCCTTTTGTCGATTAATGTGGATTTCGGGTGTCTGGAAATTATTTTCGGAAACAAATATCAGAAAAACAAAGGGTCGGTGGAATTAATGACCTTAAATTACCCTCGATCATATGTGGTAATGAACAAAAATATCAAACTTCATAGGTATAGGTCTTCAACGTGAAGAATGAGTTAAATAGTTGCGTTTATTGTCCATCTCATACACTTCGAAGAATAAATAATAATAATAATAATAATATCTTTTATTCACCAAGGTTAAGAAAAATTCAATGGGTTTGGTAAAATCCTGGAGCGGAATTCAGGAGACAAGCGAGTGCAACACGCCGAATCCTGCTCTTCCATTCAACTCCTTTACAATATACAAAATTTAAAAGTATTCATTGAAAATATGATGTACAAAAAATTATAGTACCTATGTAGTAAGAGAGAAAAAAAAATG
>WOGP01007305.1:0-11479 GCA_015342065.1 Leptinotarsa undecemlineata
CAGACTAGGGCTTGAACCACCGACCAACACGGCAGTCAATTCGAGTGAGTGAACAAAGCACCCACGCCGAACCGCTTGGCTATCGACCTATAATGTTGTTGTAATCGGTTTTACTACGATATTTCTTATAATATAGGTGCCTCAGAAATTTGTTTTGTATTTTTATCAGTTTATATAAAGTTATTTGGTGTTATCCATTGCAAATTACCGAATCGTATTCGGGTTTAGATCTCACTAACGTGAAATAAAGCACATTTTTGGAATCTATGTCACTAAAATAAGAAGTCTGTCTCAAAATAAATCCTCAAGCTCGATTTGTAGTATTTTTTATATGTTCGAAATGTTTCTTAGATATTCATCGATACAGAACGTTGAATATCTCGAAAACAATAACATCCAGCGTTGTTGAGGAAGTGTACTTGGAAAAGGTGTGGAAATTAGGTTTTTTCATGAAGAGTACCAAAAGTTTTGTGTTAAAAAAGTTGGGGCAACTTAAAATAAATAGTGACAGCGTACGAAGCGCCCTCTATATGTTACTTTAAAATGAATACAAAATTATAATTTTACACGTCAAAAAATTCCAGGTACCGAATTTTGTGCATATAACTTATTTTTTTGCAAAAGTATTTTTTTAAAAAACGAACAGAACATATCAATTTCAACACCCTGTATCTCCAAAACGGATAATTTCCGGAAACAAGTTTATGTAGACTTTTTTCTCAAAATTGTCTCAGGAATACGCCACGTGAATTTAGACACTGCTCAATATATAATTTCAAGAAAAAGTTGCAAACATGTGTTAAGTATCCTGGATAGATAATACATTCCCAATATGCCCTACTCATATGGTTTTCCCTTCGTTTCCCTGTTGTGTATGTTTTGCTATATATTTTACCTCATTCAAACTAAATAGATTTTCAATAAATTGATGGATGTAGCCGTTACTACGTGGTAGGGAATCATAATGAAAAGAGAAATGGAAATGTCTATGTTTTTTACCACTTTTATTTGTAACTAACGTTACTGTTACAGACAAAAGTGGTGAAAAACATAGAAATTTTTATTTCTCTTTTCATTGTTTTAACGTACTTGTGTAACGCCCTGTATATGCAGTAGCAGCTTTAATCATGAGAATATCCGAACAGAGGTATAAGGATATATCAATTCCATCATCCATTCCTACCTTACAAATTTTTGTGAACAGTTTCACAAATGTTCACAGGATATCATAATAGAACCTAATCTGATCCTCAGGATATCCTGTATTACTGAACCCCACCACATCTCTAGAATGATTTCTGCCTCTTTCCGGGATTTGTTTAGCTAATGTCCAGATAAGATCCAAAGATCCAATTTCATATAGGTTATGTTAGGTTAGGTCCAAAGTGAGTGAATCTATTCGACCCTCCACCGCAAAAGTTTTTTGTGGCTCACACCCATTCACATTCCTCAGGATATCTCAATTCCATCATCCATTCCTACCTTAGAAAATTTCGTGAACAGTTCTACTAATGTTCACAAGTAAGACGTCGTTAATCCTTAACTCGCACGCGTGTTGACTTCTGAGGGTTGTTGTTCGTAGGGGTGCGGCAGCTGGTTAACGGAAAAGCAGATTTCAAATAGTTTTTTTTAACATAATAAAACCTAATCTGATCCTGAGGAAACCTAATCCACCTTGGATTAGGCCACGGTGGCCAATTGATAGGACCATTGTTTCCTATCTATCGTCATGGCATAGTCGTATCGAAAAAATCTTTGCGAATATTCTCTTTTTTTGAATTCCTCCAAACAGAGCTTTAGCATACCCAGATATTCATACACGATATGTCCAACACGTTCATTTGATTTCTTCAGAGCCTCAGCTATCTCTATCAACTTCACTTTGCGGTTTTTTGATATTTTTATCGGTAAAAGCCTCCTTGGGGCATCATCCTCGGTGCTTATTTCACTTCGTCCAAATTATGTTTATTGAGCCAAGCCCTGGATTCAACAGTATACATGTCGCCAAAAAGGAATATATTTATTATCACACAAAATTTCTTTTTATACATTATTATACATACATTGCTCACTTTGACTTTGTGCTGCCCCGCTAGGGACCGAATCAGGTCTTTAGAGTTCGACAGAGCTGTACTCTTACCGTCTGACCTCAAAGACCACTCACCATACAGACTAATCGGTTTCGTTAAGAAGCTGGATTTATTTGGCCAAGGGTGAATAGGTGTGAGCCGCAATAAACCCTTGCGGGTTGCGGTGGAGGGTTGAATAGACCCACTCACTGTGGACCTAAACTAACCTAACCTTCTTGACTTGCGTTTTAACAGCCAACTTGGTGTTTGAGAAAAGTGTTTGTTTTCGATGTATTTTCATTGACATGAAAAAATTGTTTGAACCACTAATTTCCAAAAATGTTAGTTTTTTGTCGCCAACTGAAGAATTTGAGTATTTTAAAATAATGGATGAGTTTTTCACTACAAATAATGCTTGTAATGATATGAATCAAGGATCCCTACTAATTCCACTTTCTATTTCAACCAGAAATTTTCAAAAACCGGTAATTTGCTGGCTGCAATAAGAGTTGAGCAGCAGAATCGTTTCGAATATAAAAATACTGTTGCTTACACACGTAACACCATATGCAAATGGCGTTACTAGCACTTACAGATGAATTAGAAACATTGAAATGTCAATTATTGCATCGACAAGTATTGCAAATTCTTATCAACCCAACCAAATTAACATTATAATTGAAGACAAGATGAACTCATTACCATAAAATGTTTAAATTATGTAAAATATGAAGACGCACCTTTCCCTTGCGTGGTTTGACCTTTTCAGAACGAGGTGGAATAGATCTAGAAAAATATCGTCGAAAAATTAATATTACCGTTAAGGAAAGATGATTGTTGCAGTTCCTGAGAACGCCTTGATATATAAACCAGACTCATTGAACTAATTTCAATTAGTGCATCAGTGACCAGTGCAGATAATCGAATATGAAATCGGTGGTGAGTTCCTCAACTTTAAATGAAAACATATTTTGACGAATATTTTACAAAAATGTTTTCTTCTTCTATTCCGAAGCAAGTTTATGATAAGTTTATAACTGGTGTATATTGAAAACATTGCCCTCTCACTAAAACAAAATTGCTGTCTCTCAACGAGAATTTCGCTAGCCGAGTTAGCATCATCGGGATATGATTGAATCACAATCATCTTCGACTCATTCGTGACATGGAGTCATAATTTCTTGAATTAATCGAGTGCTTCACTTCATAATGTTATCCAGATTGGTGCTGAAGAGGCAATAAGACAAGTGTCTTATTCCGAAACATCGATGTTCGCCATTGAGGATTAGAGTGTTGCATTAAAATGAAATTCAACCTCTTTCATATTTGTGTAGCATCTTCATCCGATATAATTTCTTTACGAAGGTTTGGAGTTCAAACTGAATAGGAAAACGTGTTGTTTGTGGAAAAAAAGTTTAGGCTTTCTATTCATCTGTCTTCATACAAAAAATGTAGAAATCTTCCAAAAAAAGGAAAAAAACTAACTCTATACAAAGAAGTGTAGATCACGCAAAGAAATAAGTAACTTTCAGACACAAACTGAAAAAAAAGAGCCCTCTCGAAACAGCTACTTTCACATGAACATTGACTTACACGAAAGAAAAATACTTTCAAAATACGAAAGTAGTTTTTCATTATAACACTTCGTCATTGACACTTCGTCAGAAAGATTTAGCTAGTTGTGGAATTGAAACAGTAACTTAGTTTTATTGGGGAACTAACCAATTTTGAGTAGGAAAATCATCTTCATGCTGATTAGCTCAGTAAGATTTATTTGAATTCCTCACCCTTCGAGATAAGTTACCGTTGTCTTAGTTTAAAAAATCTGTTACTACTGAATACTCCTGATATGTAATTAAATTAGTCAATGCTTGATGAAAATCCATAACGTATTCAATTAACGCTTTATTGTGACGTTATCACTGAACATTTTATAAAATACGTATTACAATTCACACTAGCGTCCTCAGGCGTATTCATGCTGATTGAGTATAAACGCCTACTGAATAACCAACTAAGAAATATCACCAACTCGGCAAATGTACAGGTAATGAACTAATCATCAATATCTAAATAGTCATTTAGTGAATTTTTTCAATTCCCAAGTCTGATAATTTCCAAGCTTTCTGAAATACTGAATTTAAAATCTTTTAAATGCAATACGTCATAGAAGTAGTTGGGCTCACACCCCACTGTCATAAGATGGTTTGCAAATATGAAATTGGTCTTTTCATTTAAGAAATTATTCATATGTTCTTTTTTTTTTTTTGAAATAGGTTCCACCCGTTTGGCCAATATAACGTTTTGAGCAAGAACTACGCATCAACTTATATAGTTCTGATCTATCTGATCCCGAAGTTTTGTTTTTATTTCAATGAATTCGTTTTCAAACGAAGGATGTTACTGGTGGTTTCAACAAAAGATGCCAACATCCTATGGTAAGGTTAGGTCAAAAGTGAGTGGTTTTATTCGATCCTCCACCGCAACCCGCAAGGGTTTATTGTGGCTCAGACCTATTCACACTCGACCAAATGAACCAAGCTTTTCAACGAAGCCGATTCGTTCATGTGTTGAGTGGTCCTTCAGGTTAGATGGTAAGAGTGCGGCTCTGCAAATTCTGAAAACCTGATTCGGTCCTCAGCAGCACAGGCACAACATATATGTTCTGCTGTTCTTTTTCAAACAAAGGAGACACACGTATTACATAAGTTCGGACTTCCATTGTCTAATATAATATAAATTGATTTGAAATCCCTGAAAAAAAATAAATAGATTAAACGAAAATAACAATTTTACTAAAGACAAAAAACTGAAATTACAAGGAATTAACATACAAGCTACAAACAAAAAATAAAAAATGGAAATATTGATAAAAGCTGAAAAATAAAAATATTATTAACAGAAATGAAAAATAAAAATTAAGATTAAACGATTCCAAACCAAGTTACGTCACGACGTTTCGATTGTTAGTATCCACTATCGTCTTCGGTTAATATTTTTATTTTTCAGCTTTTATTTATATTTCAATTTTTTATGTTTTATTTGTAGCTTGTATGTTAATTCCTTCTAATTTCAGTTTTTGTGTTTAGTAAAATTGTTATTTTCGTTTAATCTTTTTATTTTTTTCAGGGATTTCGAATCAATTTATATTATATTAGACAATGGAAGTCCGAACTGATGTAATAAACAATGATTTCAACAATTAGATGTTTGTTCTTTTTTACTTTTTAAGGAGTGTTCATTTGAATTAATTACAATAAAAGAAGATGGATTTTTAATTTTGTGAAACACATAAAGTTTCTATCATCTGAAGTGATCTTGGAATCAATATGAAATTTTGAGGGAATTTTTGGAACAATATACCCTAACTTATGATTCCACATATTTGTATTAGGAATACAATTTGTAAACTTGTGCACTTTATAACTTTGCAATAATTCTTGTTACAAGAAATATTTAGTTCTTTGATGAATCTTTATACTTCCAGATATCTGTAATCCCCGCAACTATACTCCAAAATTCCTCCGCATTTTCCTTCATGATTAATTTTTTTAATTTCCTTTCCCAACAGTTATTGTAAACAATCTACAAATCGAAATGATGTTAAATAATTCACCTGGTAAACATCACACCATTTGGTTTGAATTAAGATGTTTTAAGGAATAATTATAAAAAACCTCAGGGAATATTGTTTTTTTTGGTTGGATCGAATTGTAGCCTAAAAGTTATCATTCTCTAAAATAATTAGTAATCGCAAATATCGTATTTCTATGATTTGAATAAATCTATATTTTGGTGAGGGTTTCAAATACCTTTCACAAACAAGTTTGAAGAGTATGGTTGAGTTTTCGATAATTCATTAAGCAATTATATATATAATTTATATATCTGTCTGTCTGTTTAAAATCAGAATTTCATCTGTTTGTACTGCATTGAACTAGTTAACCAAACTAGTGACTGTAGCAGTCTTCTTCAAACCACAATCTTTTTTGCACAGTAATTTTGTCTTTCTTTAACTACTGTGAGTCTGTTTCTAAACATTGACCATATCAAATGATTGACTTCAACATTTACATCATTTTTTAATATTTCACTAATGGAAAAAATGATCAATTCTAATTTGTTATTAACATTACTAATGGATAAAATATGCCAGTAGGTTTTGTAGAAATAATACCTTTCATCAATATTTTTAGTGCAAGGAAGTGGTTTTACCCATATTTATAAATGGTTGATATTTGAATTTTATTAACAAAATATAAGTGAAATGAGTATTTTTACAATTCTTGTTTAGCTTTTTTGTATTTTCCTTCATACACTTTTGATTCTATTGTGACACTTTCACATTTTGGCTGATCTACCAGAAATTCTTTGGCTGTCCATGCCTGCGAACCATCTTTGAAAAGGAATATAGCTCTGTTATCATCTACAAGATATCTCTCGGCCTGAATATGACTATTCCATAGGCTGGTTTGCCACAATTTGGTTATTTCCTCAGTCTCGTCTCTTGTAAGATCTTCTCTCACCTGTACGAATGTCATCAAGGTTCTTCCTTTCTTTGTGGCTTGTAAAAGCCCTTCGGGATCATCAGGGTTCAACTGATTAAGGTTTATTTGAGGCATTGGGCGAAGATGTTCTGGCAACTCATCTTCTTCTAGTGGTTCTTCATCTTCCTCCCATTGATCTAACAGTCTTTCCATGTCAGCATCTGTGTAGTCTCTGATATCTTTTTTAGCCCATTCAGGTTTCTCTGCATGTTTTTTTGCTGATACGAACAACAGAGTGGAAAAAAATAATCCCAGTGTTACTATTTGAATGATTTTCATTTCAGTATTACTACCAGTTACGTACATTTTCACTCAGAAAATTCAATTCTGGTTTTTCCGTTACTTCTATCAGCTTAATGGAAATTGGTGTTCGATTTTTCTTGTCAACTGTCATTAGTGTTTGTTTTTAAAACTGGAAGTGACCGACTAATAGGATAAAAAGAATAACAAGACATCGAGCAGAGAGGGCGCTCGTCATCGTACAAAGAGGGCGCTGATCTTGTTGAAATGGGTTCGACAAAATCTTATTGTTCTCCCTAATCTTATTCCATATCAGTCATTCTCGCCAGAAGTTATTTATTTTCTACTAGGGTTAGCAGAAATAGCAAACTTTTGGCAGAAATGATTCATCTGATTGCCGACAAAACACAGCTAAAAATAAAGAGGTGGTATCACAGAATACCTTACAGAAGAGGCACTCAATGCTGAACGGAAACCATGAACTTTTTGACAATTTTGAGGTGTTTGCTTAAAAATTTCGTCGACTTCTTAGTGAACGTGAACATGTAAAGTAAAATTAGTGTGGTTAAAGTCTTGGCCTAACCTGCCGAGATAACGTGATAATTTCTCAACTGCAATTGAATTATATATCCGATGACTTTCAATAATTTAAATTTATAGCAAATAATATAGATCACAGAAACTCAACATCAGAGTGTCTTATCTTCAGGGCTGAAATGGAGTAATGTAGTATTATTGCTACTCTCACTGTTTGTGCTATTCTGGGTACTTTATTGGAGTGATCATCTGTTAACTCGAAGCAAAAAGCGTTTTATTATAATAAATTCAGTAGTTTTCACGAACATTTCGTGATGTTCTATCTTCAATAATCTAATTGAACAACGAAGTCATGTTCATGTAAATCAAACACCAATCTGTTGGGTTTCGAAAATTTGCCTCAAAAGAAAATTCCTCAGAAATGTTTGGTTATGTTTGTTCGATTTTTGACAGCTACTCCGATCTCTACTAAAATGTCACCTAAGTATTGCTCATGAGCTTGTGAAATTATTAATGAAAAATTATTCACCAAATCAAAATACACATTTGTTTGTGAACATTTTTGTACGAAAGGTTTGCTATTCTTGTTAGCTGAAGTTCTGCAAGTTTGAATTGGTAGTAAGTAGCAATGTTTTCGAATTTTTGTTGTTTCTATCCTTGAAAATGAAGTCCATCTTCCGTGAAAAATGTTCATGTAGGGTCATGAATTGAAGTTATATTTTAATAGTTATTTCGGAGTTCTGGGTTTGTGAAAGTAATGTTTCACTGCACAACAACACTTTTTCACTTCAAGACCAAAAATATCAATGAAATGTAGTGATCTGAAATTTTATCATATTCAATCTAAGATATTTCATCATATTATTTATATTAACCTTTTAGTCAAAATCAAAAACAATTCGAATGACAAGGTAGATTTTAATTTTGTCTTCAAGAAACATGTCTAGTTTTACTACAACAAAGCAAATTCATAAGATATTTTAATTGAATTATGTTATTCTAGGTAACATACAAGTACTACAATTTACTTACATTTCATATGCTAATATAATATTTTTGATTCACAGGCCTCAACTGTATGTTAACAGTGAAATTATTCTTTAGACATGGAAAATACAAATCGACAACTTCTACGTAAACAAAAGAAATATTTTTCGAGCACCCCTGTAGTTTGGAACAACTTTATCATAATTCACCTTGTTGACCTCTGGTTTTAATCAGAAATGTGACGAGAGCAGGAAAACAAATGATAAAAATGTATGTTTCGATAGCACCAACCTAAAGTGTAGTGAACATCTGTTGAAAATATTCCTCCAACAATCCAACAAAATGGAATTCCCCTCTAGGCTTCTCATTTATACTTTATGGATGCTGGTTTTTCCTGAACTCTTCACAGGTCAGTGAAAGCTAGTAGGCTAGTGCTTCCATTAGCTTTTATATTTTGCGGTATTTTAAAGCAGTCTGTGATTTTTTATTTTTGTGCTAGTCTTCCATGAAGGAGAAGCAGCTCACGCTGTTAAACGATTCACAGGGTTATATACGGGTCCATATTTTGATCCGACCACCACCACAAATATCACCACCCAGCTAGGAACTCATGCCTATATCCCTTGCAAAATAAAACAACTTGGCAACAAGTCTGTGTCATGGATAAGAAGGAGAGATGCCCATATCCTCACCGTAGATAGGTAAGGTTTTTGTTTAACTCATGCATATGTGATTTTTTTGATGCCCAACTGGCATCAGTAGAATAACCAGAATTACTTATACGAGAAAAACTCCAAGAATATTGGCAGTATCGAAAATTTTGACCAGGCCTCAGGCATATAATTTATATTTTGTATTTCTTCACTACTCCATTCCAAAGATTCTGTTGATTGAGATGAAACGAAGAGTAGCAATAGAGCAGTAGCAATAGAAGATCATAAAAATTATGAGAACGGTTATTCAATATGTTAGCAGGTCTGAAATCTAGAGGAAAAAATCACAGAAATATTTTAATGAGTTGGTTAAAACCCAAATAGTGCCTTTTTAGAACCTGTACGTACTAATATTGGCTTAAATAATACTCTTCCCAAGGAAATAACAGTTGGCCCTAATATCAGTATCTTTAAGAATAAAATAGAAGTTTTATACTATCATACTCAAGAAACGAAAAGTTTAATCTTTTTATTTCTCTGTATTAATTACTATTAAATTTTTATTTGACAAAATGGTTTAGACTGGCACGGCTGAGGTTTTCAGTGTCATTGCTTTTCGAGTTTGGAGAGGGAACTGATATAACTTGAAGTGACCTTAAGATGAGAGAATGGATACAGTGCCTCCGAGATCAGAAAAGCCATGAAACCGAAGGGCACTACGATTCAGAAAGCGAAAAAGGATCAGATGGTTGCACGCGCATATCTACCGTTTATCCCTAGGGTCACGGACAGAATTGGAAAACTATAGGGCAAACACGACATCGAAACAGTCTTTCAACCCACGAGGAAGATACAACAAAGCCTCAGGTCAGCTAAAGACAAAGAGACCCATTATCAGCAGTGGGGGTCTATCGCATACCTTCCGTAATTGCCCCCAACCAGGGATGCCATAGTCGGCTGGTACGGGAGGCAATAGAGATTCACAAACACACGGAGAATTTCAACAGAAAAGAAGAAGTGGTGAACCTCAATCGAATATGGAACCACATTTTAAGGAATTGTAGAATAACGAACAGGACAACAGGCAGCAAGATTGTTAATGTTGCAGGGTCAAGTACAGGTACGAGTACAGGTACAAGTGAAGGTACAAGTTCAGGTACAAATACAACTGATTACCTGTCAAGTTAAATATGCTTTACGAAGCCTAAAAGGTAGTCATCGAACAGCAAGCCATGATGGTTAACCTCTGAAGAAGCTAACCACTCGGGCCAGCGAAACGTCAGGAAGAAATTCCAAAAATCCACGGCTTTCAAACTCGAAAAGCAATGACACAGATTTTTATTTTATTTGCATTTGAATTATGAATTCTCAAGTGACTTTTGATAGTATTATTTTAATGAAGAAAAGAGGCTTGAAACTTTCAATTTTTTTAATCACTTTCATTAATCAGTTTCAATTATCTTTTCTTCATTATGATTTTCTACCACGTAGTAATGACTACATCCATCAATTTATTATTACTTTGTTGTGCTGTATAAAATATTTTTATACAGTTTACTATGATGTAATAATAAATGATGTCACTTTAGAACAAAGCACAGAAACTAAAGATCTGGGCATTATATTCAATAAGAAACTTAGCTTCACGTCACAAATTAATCAAATCACATCTTCTGCAAAAAAAATTCTTGGCCTTATCTTCAGGACGTGTAGAGACTTTCAAAACCAAGAATGTTTTATAACACTTTTTAATGCATATGTCCGATATTGTCTGGAATATGGCTCCCTAATCTGGTCACCTATATACAATGTGCATATACAGCAACTGGAATCTTGTCAAGGAATCTTTATGAAATACACGGCTTACAAACTGGATGGAGCTTACCCATCCCAAGGAATTGATAATAGAGTGTTGCTGAATAGATTTGCCCTCTTATCTTTAGAAAACAGAAGAACATATACCTGTATCTTCATATATAAATTGATTCATAATCTGGTTGACTACCCTGATTTATTATCTCAGCTAGATTTTCACATACCGAGACGAAGTAGTAGAAACGATTTTTTTTTTCTATTTGCCTTTGCCTAGGATCAACGTGTTAATAAAATCTCCAGTTTATAACATCTGTAAAATTTACAATAGTTTCTATTCATAATGTGATATTTTTGTTGTTCACTTCAAGTATATAATTCGTGACAAGCTATTTTCTGTGCAAGTCGAACTAGAATCTAATTTCAACCCATAAGTGAAATACTGTGTTTCAACTCTCTGCACACTGCCAATTCTATTAAAATTCTACAGTATGTTTTTTTTTATTATATGAATGTATCACTGTTTGTATAATACCTATACTACTATTAATATATTCGTTATATTCCATTGTACTCATACTTAGTCATAGCTGTAAACTTAATTATATTTGTCTTGTAATATTTGATAGTGCTG
>WOGP01007306.1:0-11850 GCA_015342065.1 Leptinotarsa undecemlineata
ATAATTTTTTAAAGAAAAAGGTTGAAATGATAAGTTTAAAATGCGTTGTTTTAGAGCTCTTTTATGAAAACTTCTTGATTTTCGTCAGGAGGAATATTCCCCATTGTGTCAAAATGGGCACACTTTGGAAATGTTGACATCTGGCCACACAATCTGCATGTCTTGATTCCGCATTTTTTCATTTCTGAAGAAATTAATCTAGGGAAGGTTGAGGAAATGATAACCAAGAAATTAACTTGAGGTATGTTGTTGATTAGATTTGTCTAGATTTCTATTAAATTACTCTTTTTTTCTATAATGAAAATGAAACGTCAATTATCATTTCAGAAGTCAATATTATCATTTGCCACTTGTTGTTTTGTGTACCTCTCCAAAGTTCCCAAATTCAAATATTTGAAATATCTGTTGATTATCTGAATAAATCTTGAAATATTCATCTTTCCCAACTACCTACACCTGGTGAATGTCTACCAAAAAAACTACTTCGTCTAATATCCAGCGTGCTATTGGCCGGGGAAGTAGTTGTTTTCCTAGACACAATCTATAGACGTAGTTTGATCTCTGTATTGCTACATGGGGTGGGGTGTTTCTTCCCCGCTTAGGGCTTTGTTCACTAGATGGAACTGTTACTAGTTGACAATTTTTCTCTTAGGCGACTTGTCCAGTCCAGTCTCTCTTGCACTGACGAGAGATAATACCTCGAAACTTGTCTGAAGGTGATCTACTCGAATAATTTTAACATGGTCCTGCTGGTGGTTGAACGAGAAATATCTGTGGGACTAACCACTGTGAGGTATCTTTCATAAATGTCTTGTCGTATATAATTCAATATACAAGATGGTATTAGACGGGGAAATAGT
The DNA here is from genome assembly GCA_015342065.1 of Leptinotarsa undecemlineata. Lineage (NCBI taxonomy): Eukaryota > Metazoa > Arthropoda > Insecta > Coleoptera > Chrysomelidae > Leptinotarsa > Leptinotarsa undecemlineata. Next base: position 861 of record WOGP01007306.1, read on the forward strand.
TGTTTTCTGGCAGGCATTTACCAGAAACTATGGTTTAGGTAGTTTGGAGAGATGAATATTTCGAGATTTTGTTTTGAAATATTTAATTTCTAGTATATATGTAGCTCTCAATAGTCTTCAGACACAAATATTCATATGTATATATTGGAAAAATCCACTTCAGATTTGCTAGAAAATACGTGGTAAAATGAAATTTCCCTATACAATTGAATCAGTATTCAATCTGTTTCGTAGATTCCTTGTAAGGACTTAATGAAAAGCAGATGAAATTTCTCATACATCTATATCAATACGGCTGAACAATTGACTGAAACCTCTTTTCTTCAGATAGTTGTCGCATCTCAAGTAGTGTCTGCCAGAGTCCAATTGGTTCAGCTCTTGACTCTGACAACGATAAACTAACAAAATAATCAGAATAATGAAGTCATGAAAACAACACAGATTGTCCTTCAGCATAGTAACACAATAAAAATATACAATACTAATAATTTCATTACGAGTAATTGCTTAGTTCACTACATGTTATCACCGTTTTTAATTTTTTTTTAAATATATTTCAGAGCGAATACAAGTACCTTATATTCAAACAGTGTGATGAATTTATTCAGATCACTATTTACATGGGCGTATGATTCATTAACCCCCTTGATCGAATAAGTGATAAATCTGAGTGTCACACCTGTATACCTTTGACAGTAACAATAAACTTGCGTAAACTGAAAATAACAAAGAGCCATAAATAGATCCTTGAAGTACACCATTTCAGATTGTTCTTGCTCAATGGTGACCTTATTATTCATACCAAAAAAGATACTAACGTGAAAGTGAAACAATACTCTGGCCCAGAAAAACCAAGATAACACCTCAAAAAAATTATCTCTGAACGAAAATGAAACACCAATATTCAGAAATTCTAGTATATTTTCCTTAGTTAACACTAAGATATTTCCTATTTCCTCTGTCTGGGAACACCAACCACCTAAAGATAAAGAGCATCAATGTAGTTATTTCTTTAAAAAATCCGATTCCGATCGAAATTTACCTTGAAAATTCATGCATCCGGAATTGCCTCGAGACCATTTACTTTGTATGGATCTCCAGACAGTCGAGTGTCTCGCAAATATTGTTTCTTTTCAGAAATTTTGTACATACTTCTTCGGTATTTGTTTCCTACAACTAAGTAGTTGAGACCATACGCAGCGGTGTGAGGTAAAGCCATCATTGCTACTATCACAGTAAAACTTGGCAAAATTTCGAACCACATCCTGTATTTTTAAATTTTTCTAAATCTAGTCAACTATGACTTTTGATGACAGTTGCATAACATTCATTAATCTGAAGTTAGTAAAGTTCGAAAATCTTCTTCTGTGTTCCGGTCAATCTTGATGTGGCTTGTACTGCTAATGGACGATTTCCTGTTTTCTTCATTTTCCGAGGTGTATCATATGCTTATTTCATAATGAATAAGTGACTACCAGTTCTCTACGACCATGGGGAATGCCAGTTGAATGTGGAAACTGGAACTTTGAAAGCTTCAAACATTTGGAAATGTATTCCCCATTTTCAGACTAAATTATGTGTAATAAACCAATTGATTCATAAAGCTTTGCTATAGTATTTCCCCTAACTATTTTATTGAAGATGGTACATTTCACTCTGATCATTTAGGTAAGAACAAATGTATGTATAACTGTTTGATCTCAAAATGTACACCGAATGAGTGTAAACAAATTGCAGCACAATAGCAATTCAGTCATACACCAATTACATATTGAGGAGAGTACTTGTCTCGAATTGTGTTCTGAACCTGATGAAGACAACATATTGAAATTTACTTTTTGGTAGTACATCAAAGACTAAATTTATTATATAGTTATGTACTTTGTAAATGTTTCAATAATTTTTAGAGAAATGTATCATATTCCAATGGTCTTTATGTTTATTCCTAATATAGTGATGAATTAAAAGGAAGTTGAAACATATTATTTTAACCATGAAAATCACTACTGTATGTACTCAAAAGTAAGTAGATTCATTAATGGAATCCTTGAGAAAATATCCAGAAATGTTACAAGGTAAAATTCTTCAACATTTCACTTGATGTAACCTGATGTGGTTATTGTTTCAAATGTCATTCCTGGTGTGTGGTGGTGTACAAAAAGATTTGAAGAGTTGGCGGAAGGTGAGCCGAAAAAGTGGGTCACTCCAAAATATTTGCTTGCTGTCATATTCGTCACATAACTACCTTTATAAGTTATCAAAGCAATAGAAATATAAAATGGAAACTTCTGATTTTCAGTTAAGAATCTCGAAAACAAACCTTTGTGGGGATTTTTCAATCCATTGATCTCGTGTTGAATCGTGAGAAATTATACATTTTCAATGATTTATGGAACCAACTCTTCTAGACAGAAAAAAATATCCAAAAGTTCTTCAAACGGAGTTCGATTATGTTCCAAACTGTGAATTTCTCTAATTTTGGCAATTTAATTAATAATTCAAAAATTGCTCAGCCGCTATTTATTCATATGATTAAAGCGCAGTCCTAATAAAAATCATCCAACAATTAGTGTAAAAATTGAATTAACGTCAAAAATTTCAGAATAATTTAAGAGGAAGAAATAATAAATATGTCAAGTAAATTAGGTTAGGCTAGTGAACAATGACGTTTATTGACTATTATTGTTGTCATTTTGTTATGTCCTTGTGGCTTGTCAATTTTATGTGATCTATGCTAGTGGACAGGGTGATTCGAAAATTGGGAATTGGAATGAATAATAAGAATAATGAATACCCTAGGTCTTAGTATGATTTTGAAAATGGGTTGTATTTGTAGTAAAGAATCCATAAATATAAACGGATCCCGATACATTGTTAAAGAAAGACTGGGAGAAGGGTAAATGGATAAGATACCCCAACAGCTGTTTTACTATAATTTTTAATGATTTCAGGGGATTTTCTTGTGTAGATTTAGTAGAAAATACTACCACGAAGAAGAAATATGCCCTGAAAAGGATAATATGCCACAGTGTGGAAGATCAAAAAATTGCCATGCAAGAAATAAACTATTATAAAAAACTAAGGCATCCTAGCATAATCGAGCTTGTGGATTCCACATTTAAAGGTTCATCTTCATCTCTTGCCTGAATCTGTTCTCTTCCAACTATTTACTTTTCAGGTTCTGCAGATATAGTTGTTCAAGCAACATCAGAGGCATTTTTAGTGCTGCCGTATTATAAAAGGGGGACGTTACACGATTATTTAGTCTTGAGGTCCTTTAATAAGAATTACATGGACGTGAAAGATGTATTTAGGATATTCTTGGATATTTGTCAAGCTATTAAGTTCCTACATGACTTTACTCCCGACCCAATTGCACACAGAGACCTAAAAACGGCCAACATTTGTTTAACTGAGCAGATGGATCCAATTTTGATGGATTTAGGTATTTTATTTTAATATTACAATACTTTGAGGTAACCAATAACTTTCTTAACTCTTTTGATGGGATGTATGATTCTCTTACGTTCAGTGATCATGTGTATGGAAGTATGGATCTTACAACTGTATTTATACTGTGATTCATATCTTTTTCTACTACTTTAGAGTTATTTTGTTTATCCATTTCACCTAAGTCTACAGAAAACACTGCAGCCTCATGGATTTATTGTGTTTTCATGACACCTATGCCAACAATCTTGTTTGCTGTGCTATTTTGTATAGGCTGGATGTAATTACAGGCAGTCCCTCATGAATTCAGTGCCTCACATTTGCTTAAAATATGGCGAGTTGTCTCTCTCCTCATTGCATTGCCTGCTACAACCGTCTCTGTTATACCAGATGCCCTCTCAATGGATTGTGTCTCGTTATCAGTCCTATAACTGTTTTGAGTCAATTCCTGCTTCGCCGAAGCAGTTCTTCAATTTTCTTCTCGGAGAGTCCTTCATGGAGGTTTTCCCAAGTATGTTTCCCGGTATATTTTTCCAGTTTTCTTCATATTTCCAATAGACATACTTGCTCAACAAGGTTTTGGTGTTCCCACAGCTGGTTGAGGGCCTATAAATCGAGTGGACTGTTTGGCACACTCATCAGCTTTTTAGTTGCTTATGACACCTGAGTGTTCTGACATCCAGTACATTTAGTCAAACATTCTGTCCGCCACTTTTCACAGTTTTTCACGGCATTGTTCCACTCCTCAAATTATTATTCCTTGCGCAAGATTGCACACATTTCAGGCCTTCAAGGAGAAGCATTTATTTTTCCCATGAAGGGAATTCTATATAAATTGATATTGTTTTCACTGACCACTTATCTGGAAATGATGTATTGCATTTTATTATTTGAAATGTAGGTTCGTCTTTTTATTTGCTCAATTTGCTTATATCAAATGTAATTAATTTTGATATGTACAATCATGATACCAAACAACCTAGTGAATTGTAAACTGCAAGAATTATAAATTTACAAGAAAACAGGAAACTTGGAATAACCATTCAAATCAACTACTTCCGTAATCAAACTCAAAAATTATATGAAAAACTATTCATGTACTGAAAAAGTGACTTTTGAGAGCCAAGACAGCAATGTATTTGTGCATCTACATGTTCATTTCAATATTAAAATACCAATGAAAAAAATTAGTATTGAATAATTTATATCTGTTTATCTATTTACCCATTTTGCCTTATCTCAGGATCATGTGCTCCTGCAAAGGTTCAAATCTGTGGGGCCCAAGATGCGCAAAAACTGCAGGACCTAGCAGCCGAGAGGTCTTCTATGACTTATAGAGCTCCTGAGCTTTTTCATGTGGAAAGCTATTGTGTTATTGATCAAAGGACAGATATTTGGGTAATAAATAACTTCATCAGCATTCCTTTACTCATATCGTATTTTGCAGAGTTTGGGCTGTGTTCTGTATGCAATACTGTATTTCAAATCACCATATGATATTGTTTATGAGAGAGGAGATTCTGTTAATTTGGCTGTGATATCGGGAACTGTAGTTTTTCCGCAAGAAACTCATTATGATGAGGTGAGATATCATGAAATCAGACAAAATGTATATGTTTCATTCTGTCTAGTAAGTCAACTTAACCTTTACTCATTTGTGGCCATACTTTGCTCTACTTGAATTGGTGCTATTATTTTCAACTGGTAAATAAAATTTCCAATTTAATTTACTCATAAAATATTATAAAGACAGAAAATATCATAGGATATAGTCCATTAAGTATTATTACAGTACTTGTTTATATAATATACACTTTTTTCAGGAACTCCACAGTCTGGTTCGCTTTATGCTGCAAGTAAATCCGTCTGATAGACCTTTTATTGATAAGGTCATTGAAAAAACTAAGGACACGAAAAATAAACTTGAAATGGTCGTTTGAAGTCGAAAGACAACTTTCAATTTGAAAACAAAAATTAAAAAAGAAGTTGAATTTTATTATACATGTGAAGTGAGACTTTTTACAAGAATAATACTTTTAATAGAATAGGATAATTAGAATCAAACTGTTCGAATTTCATTAACAGTTGTTATTGGATCTCTGTTTTCTTCAGATGATTTTGATGGAGGTGTTTTTGTTTTGAAAATATCATCAGAGAAGTTGTTTCTTTTTATCTATTCTTTTTGTGGAATCAAACCCTACCAAATCTTCCCATACATTAATTTTAGAAATATTTAGGTGTATTATATATTTAATTTATAACTGACAGAAAGAATAATAAAAGTTTACTTTTTAAATATATTTCTATTCAAATCATGCTATTCTTCTTAGCAGGCATATGTCTTAAAAACATTTGTCCGAGAATAGGGCAAAATGGACATCAGATTTCTTTAAAAAAATAACTATCCTTGGAAATGAAAGTATATGTTTCTCATTTTGATTCACAAAGGAAAGGAATGCATTGTTCAGGTATCTGGATGTGAAGAAAATGCAAAAACTATTCTTTTGTAGTTTATTTAAATAAATTATAATAACACAGTTTAATTAATTTAATATCTTACAAGTAATTACCCAATATCATTCTATACTTCACTGCCCAAACAAACAATTGTCTAGAACATTATTGCTAGACCATAGACAACATGTTACGCAACATGAGATGAGGTTTTTGAGATTGCTCTCAAAAACCAAATAGCCCTAATCTTATTCGCCCAAAAATGTAATATACATTCAGAACTGGTTATATAAGTAGATAGACATTTTGCTTTTAAGTAAATCACCATTGCCAGAAGCTTTACCATCCAATCAGCCATAACCCACAAAAATGTAAGATGTAAATCATAAAAACCACTATACAGTGTGATACTAAAGTCATTTTTGAAAGCAGACGTTCATGAGTCGCACTTTTCTCAATATTTAGCCCGAGTGACAGCTTTGAATCTAGCCTAATGCGATTTCGCGAAAAGGGCAAATTCTCGGTATTTTGTTTTTCTGAGAAACTATTAAAAATGTTGAAGTATTTCGACTTCATTCATGAAAACAGAATTAAGAAAATGATAGATGGCAATCCTTGATGAAAACTTTTGATTTGCACTATGAAAGATTTACAAAACCTTGACACATGTTTCGGTATGCAATAATTTTCTCAACCAAGATTTGACCAACTACTTATATTACATATTAATTATTCTAGAGCTACAAACCTTGATTACCTGGTGAGAACATATTGAATAACAGGGAGCTATTGAACTTGATTTGATCGTTAAGTAAATATTGTGAATTCTTGTACATATTGACTACTATACTTTCTTCAAACCTTCCTTTTGGAAATAGAGATTTGAATTCACGATTGAAATCATGCTTCACTGTAAAGAGGTGAGTATGTTGTATTTATTTTTCCATTCTGGTAACTTTTAGGCGTGCTTCCAGTTTGACCTACAAAAAACATTGGACAAACTAGAAGAACATGTGAAGCACGCATAAAAGAACACAAACAGTTTCCAGAATGGAAAAATAAATTCAATGTTCAATAATGGATTTGAAACTATACATTTCCAGACGAAAGTTTTTGAACTTGCATTTCTGGAAAGTATGGAAATCAATAAGTACAAAAATTGACAATATCTAATGAGCGATCAAATCGAATTGAATATCTCCCTGTTATTGAATATATTTTCACCCTAGAATAATATGAAATATTTACTGATTTATTGACTTGTTGTTCACGTTATTGTTACTAGTGAAAAAGTATTTTTACCTGCTTTTACTAGTTAACGAAATGATTGTATCCCCTCTTTTCGGGTGGGTAAAACTATATCAGAATGATTTATCTGATCATAGTGTTTTAAGAATACGAAATGTATGAATCTGAAAGTAGTTAATTAAATACTGCTTGAGAAAGCTATTGTACACGTGTCGCAGTTTTCCAGATGAAAGAGTTCTTGAACAGTTAAGTTCAAGGTGTACTGAGTTGAACCTCAAAACCACAGTCCGTCGCGTATTCCTGATACGTACCGCTCTTGGTGGAATGAATTGTGCTAAGTTACTTGAACACTTCTTGCAAAAGCGTTTCTCGAATGCATTATAGATTTTCATCAAGTATCGGCCTATTACATCACATATTAATCTTGGTGAATAAAAATTAGTTAGATTTGATATGGACTTTCATCAAACATCGACCAGTTCCATTCAATACACGATGATGTGAATGAACATTCATCAAGGCTAGAAAATATTTAAGAAAAGGTAGAATCCATAAAAAAATAAAAAATTGACAGAAAATAATACTGTTCGTATTACAATATGAAAAATAAGATCACTGGGTAATCTGTAATATTAATTATGAAAAATTTATTGCCATAAAACAGTGAAAATACGAATTTATAGGTTACAATATAATAATGAGTTTAACACGAATTCATGTAATGGATTATATGATAATATAACTTACTATGCCATTATTCAGTATTCGAAAATAACTCAAAATTACATTCACAATGACGTTGAAACTATGTCTTCCAGTGAAATGTTATAACAGATGACTATGAAAATCTTACTTTGTGACATAATATGCCATGTATAATAATAGGGGAGCCCAAGCGGGGATTTCCGGATTTACTAAAACGCGGCAGATTAATATACAAGCGGATACTTTGTACCCGGTTAAGTACCTCCACCAAATATGAGCCCCTTATATAAGGCCGCCTGTGAGGGATAAAGTATAAGATTAATAAAAAAAAAGATTATCAGAAATTCTCGAGCGCGTCAGATTAAGGTAGGGTGAGTTGATGACATGCTAAAAAGTGTATATTCCAGTAATCTGACAATTTGAGGGTGACGTAAAGAAAGGGGAGGGCAGCAAAGTTGTAAAAAAATAAATCATAAGAAATTCTCGAGCGTAGCTAATTTATTTTTATTTTGAAGGAAATAATTCTAGGATAACGAAAAATATATAATCTGACGATTTCTTTTTCTCTATCTATTTTTCTCACTCCGTCCCCACTTTGTTGCCACTGTTGCCATGACACCATCACAGCTGATCACAGAGACAGGTTCGCGATGAAGATCATGATTCATCAATTAATTGATGGATGTAGCCATTACTACGTGGTAGGAAATCACAATGAAGAAAAGATAAATTAAACTTTTTATGTTTTTTACCACTTTTATTTGTAACTAACGTTACTGCAGTTTCATCCTATAAGAACATTTTCAAACTTATATATTGTATAAGTTTGAAAATGTCCTTATAGGACGAAACTGCAGTAACGTTAGTTACAAATAAAAGTGGTAAAAACATAGAAAGTTTCATTTCTCTTTTCTTCATTAATTGATATTGAAAAGTGATTTTTTTGGCATTAAAAAAAATATTTTCTTATAAATACAAGTATTCTACTTAAAAGCATACACTTATTTATTTGCATGCTATTTCCTGAGCTTTTCGAATAATTAAATTCAATGAATTTAAAAAAGATATTGTTTTTGTCAGATTAAGCGAATCCCTCTAGATAATCGTCAGATTATGAGATAGCGCGTCTAAAACATAAAGATGAACCATATATATCTTAATCTGACGCGCTTGAGTATTTCAAAATGGCGATTTTTTTGCACATTAATATAATGGCCGCGAGTTTGCGTCAGATCGAAATCGTCAGATTATTGAATGAGAGCTTTTTTTGTTGCACTTAACACCCTCTTAGAAAATCTCGATAACATTTTTTTCTTTCAACTTTTAACCCACATCATGCAAACGATCAGATTAACATACGAACATTATTAAAAATACGTAAGACATTGATGCTATCAATAACTGACGCGCTAGAGTATGTCCATGCAACAGTATTTCTTTACATATTTAAAAATCTATAGCCGCTTCCCCCACCGATGAAAAGGTATACCTATATTGAATAACATTTTTTCTTCTTATCATCTAAGCTTTGCAACCTAATATGTCTCAATGACGCTCGAGTAAATCCCCATTTTGCATCATGGGCTCCCCTGCTATAAATCCCTTCAAATATCATACTTGACATTGATGAATAAAAAAAACACGTTTCCTGCTACAAAAAGGGTGAAATATTATAAAAGGGTGAAATATTACCTTCAACTTCAATGAAATATCATATTTCACATGACTAGATATGAAAATATTATACTTCACAATATAAAACATGAAACTGACACATTTTTTTACTGCAAATGACATATGCTGACGTGATAAAATTTAAAAATGAAACGTGTAAAAAATATGAAATGCTTGAAAAATTGTATTTCAGATGTTTCACATTATAAGTTGATGGATGTAACCATTACTACCTGGTAGGAAATCGACATGAAACATTGAAAAATAAAACTTCCTGTTTTCATGCCACTTACAAACAATAATAATTTATCAAATAAAAACACCTGAAGAGATTAAAAAAAAAAAATTAATAAAGGAAACGTTTAGAGAAGTTAAGCAAAAAAAATTAGGTGAAAACTTGTGTGCAGCAAGCTAGGAGAATAATTGAAAAAAAAAACATGAGTCAGACGTAGAGCTAATAAGTAGAACATTATTCAGCTGTATTACAAAACATAATTCGACTGTAGCCGTAGTAGTAATAAGCTCACATGGTAGAGTAATTTTCAAGAGTAAAAAAGTTTCTTAACATGGTTCTTAACTTGATCAATAGGTTCATAATAAATGGCGAGATTTTCACAGAGTTGATTCTAGAGTTTGCTCATTGTAACAACTGGTGACTTGAGTAATATGTTTGTTCTAGAATTTGGTAGATAAAAAGGCAGTTCATTTCTAGAATTAATTCGTGGAACATGAAAGTTGAAGTGGGAGAGTAGTTCGGGACAGTCAATCAGATTATTCACTAGTTTATAAATGAACATTATAGGACAGTAGGTTCTTCGGTTTTGAAGGGATAATAGATTGAATTTATTCAGTAGTATTCTGTTGTCGATGCCTTGATCAGGGTAAACTCCTTCTACCTTGTAAGTAATATATTTCATGAAGCCTCTTTGTATGGACTGAATGGACATTGTGTATGGGTGACTATATATCCAAATTGTCAAACACCTTAGAAAAATATGTGTAGACAATATCTACTTGTACTTACTTTTCGTCCTACAAGGACATTTTCAAACTGTTATTGTATTTATTTGAAAATATTCGTATATAGGAAGAAACTGTAGTAACGTTAGTTACAAATACAAGTGGTATAAAAACATATAGTAAAACCAATAATGATTGAGAGTAAAGCGCGTTGTCATATCTAAATTTTACGTTACCAGTTTATAGCAGAATCAAAATATAGTAAGCAGTAGAGTTGTAGGTTGTGGCAAATTATAGATAATACACAATACTAGTACGATTAAAAGGTATTATTTATGACAAAAATCAGTAATGAGCTTGTAATGAGTAATACTTATACATTTCCTGATTACTGATCAGTTAAAATTCATTATTTTCTGTATAGTGTTAGATATTTATTACAACTAGTGGCAACGCTGTACGCAACGATATTTCTGTCTTTGTCACTTTACCGTAACTT
>WOGP01007307.1:1164-11849 GCA_015342065.1 Leptinotarsa undecemlineata
AAAACTAGTTTCAAGAAAGCAAGAACATGGAAAATGAAAAAAAAAAAATTAAAATCAGCAGATCGGTTTCAAATATTTTGTGGTTGATACTCAAGGTGTATTTGAGTACCCTTCTGATGAGCAACAAATTTAAAACACTTTTGATTCCCAAGAAAATCAGTTTCAAAGTAGCAAGAAGGAGGAAAATGAAAAATAAATTTAAAAATCTGCCGATCGGTTTCAATTATTTCGTTGCTGATACTCTAGGTATATTTAAGTTTACTCTCGATGAGCAACAAATTTAAAACATCTTCAATTCCAGGAAAAACCAGTTTCAAGATAGCAAGATCATAAAAAATTAGAAGAAAAATATTCAAATATTTTTCGCTATATCCAAGGTTCAGCAACTAAATAGCAACTGAATCTTCTATAATGATCAAAGGAAAAGTATGCAATTTATTGAGTTAACTTGCTACCTTCACATCACGACAGTATTATTTGCGATTTCCAGGGATCGGCACGAGCAACAAAATCTTTGTTTCGGCAACTAATCAGCAACTAATTAGCTACAAATTGATGTATTTTTTTGTAATTTGGTGGATTCGACATGCTAGCCTGATAGCGTTGTGTTATGGAGGGTTTGTTTACGCGCGTGGTTTACTAGGTTAAAATTAAATTATTTCAAATGAATAACTTCATAACAATAATAAATGTCAATTTTAAAAGTAATGAACTTTGCTTCATATAATCAAATGAAATTTGTGATTTATTCTCAAATTTGATGAATAAGCGTATTTCCGATATAAAGAATTTTCGACTATAAATCATGAATATTTATAATTATGATTGAAGTTTGATATTATTATGTGATTTAATTCAAAATTGGTATCTTGAGGTCTGTGTGGACCGACATTATGTTTTTTTTTTCAATGATTCATACTGACGAATTCTATAATTACGAAAAATCATTATTGTAAATGAAAAAAACTGTATTCAGAAATGAAAAATATGTTTTCATATGCGTGTCATAGGTCATATTCATTCTGTGATCAACAGATTAAAAAGCTTTCTGTTCTCTGCTGTTCAGTTTGTATACTGAATAGTTATTCTTGTGCAACCGGTGTTAAATCTGTTATTGCTCACTCAACAACTGACTTACGTCACACAAAGAATATGATTTCCGTTTTGGCTTTATTTTCTTTGCACGAGGCTCTCGCGTTGCATACAGAAAATATCCAATCAGAAATGACGGTTGTCAATTTTTTTTTGGTTGAGATATGTCAAATAATGAAATAATTTAAACCCAGTTCCAAAAACTTCATTTATAAGAAAGAATAAGATCAAAAAAATTATCATTCATAATGTTGGTCCACAAAGACCCGTAGATACCAATTTTGAATGACATCAAACCTTAATCGTAATTATAAATATCCATTATTACTAATCGAAAATTCTTTTTATCGGACCTCACAAACCGTACCGCTTGTTTATGAAATCTGAGAATAAATCACAAATTTCTTCGTCTGATTATATGAATCAAAGTTCATTACTTTTGAAATTACCATTTATCATTGTTATAAATTAGTTCAATGAAATAATTAAGTGTTAACCCAGTAAACCACGCTCTTTATTATAAAGCCATACATAAATAAAGATCTAGTAGGTGGTAGAAAAACCGGTCTCATTTCCATAATCCAATTCCAATTAATAATAAATCAGATTTCGTGTGAAAACTATTTGAACAGAATACATTTTTACCAGAAATGATTTATTTTATAAATATATACTATCCCTCCGATTATCAACTAAACCAACCGCCACTGTTTTACTTCCCGTAAAGAAATAAAGATGGTGCCTTCAAGGTAAGGATGGAAAAGGCCTCTCTATTATCTTTTGTTACTCCGAGGTTAGTCCTATCTATTGACGTCATAATATGAACTCGTCGTTAAAGAGAATACATTGACGCCAACAACTAAAAAAAGATGATGAGATTCACGTTTTGGCATTTACGTCACTGATACGTTCAACGTCAAATATGTCACGATGTTTTACGTGTTGCATATTTGCATTGTGAAAATTCTGGGTTCAGTTGTAATTCCTTACACTAGCTAAATATTTTCTAAAAGCTTTTTATTTTTTTAATAGCTCATCAAAGAAAAAGCTATTGACTTCGTCTTAATTCATCATGTAGTATATTATAGTATGCGTCTCTGAATAGTTTTACACAATTCAATGATTTAAGACACAAACTGTAATCGATGTGTACAAATAAACTTACCTGGGAGTGTATGGATGGCAGACGAGTTATGGATGCTAACTGCATATAACCCGCTAGCTTAGAATTTTTAAAGAATTGTGGTAACTATTGTTTCTTCTCCCATCCACGCTCACAGCGTTCATTTAGGTAATCTGCCAGGTAGTTTACTGTGAGAGGATTGTTATGTCGACATAATTTCATTTGTAGCGAGTATCTTGGACTTTTTTTATTTACTAAACAATCAGAGATTCCTATGTTGATCAGTTATTTGATGTTGTGCACCAAGATGATCGCTAATCATATAATGTAGCTACTCGACGTAAATTGGCAAAATAAAAATGAACTTGAGCTACTTGGTGAACAAATAAAACATTGTAGATAAGATACGTAGGAAAATAAGTGAAAATAACATGAATACTTAACATTTAGAACTTTTCATTTCATTCATGATTTTATAGGGGAATTTGTAACTTTGTGCAAATTCATTTTCAGAGTATCAGAAAAACACTTTTCTGTGTCTATAACAAGTATGGGAGAATATTAGTTACCATATCCTGTCGTAGTCACTTAAAGTTTTTGAGAGAACAGATATTTTCAAAGAGAATAAACAAAATTTTCCGAGATTTTTCAAAACTTTGTAGTTCACAAAACGAATGTAACATACTTTCCCTCGGGAGGAAACAAAGATTATAATACAAACTAACACTGATCAGATTAAAAGTCCGAAGTACAAAATCATCTTTTTTGTTTTCCATTAATGGCAAGTGATGATATTTGAGAAGTCTATAGATTTGATCAATGATTTTAAGATGATTAGATACACACATCAAAAACGTAAATAATTTTCAGATTATAGGATTTCAATAGGTACAGATGAAAACCTTTTCAGATATTATCGGTTGTTATCAAATTATAAACAAGGTTATATAATTTTTACCCTTAGAATGTATTAGTTTCTGGGAAAGAAAAAATTCTTGCATGATCTACACATCTTTGTATAGAGTTACTTTTTTAAATTATTGCTTCTTTCCTTTCTTCGGAAGATTCAATCTATATCAGTTTCCTAATGCTACAATATTTCGTTTGCTGAAAATAACTATCAAATTCCAATGCTCATCTAGCAAATAATAATGATTTTTATCTAAATTTGGCAAACTAATTATGCCTAAGTAGATTCAAATAATTCTTATGTATGATTGAAAGATGGTTGCATTTGCATTACAATTGCTATACATTATTAGAAAATTAAATTTTTTCGCAGTTTGAGATCGTTTTTCAATTAAGAAACAACATAAGTAGTTCTGTGGATTTATTTTATAAAAATTTTCTTCTTCTTCGCCTTCACAAAAAACGTACACAACAGAAAATTTAGAGTACTATCAGCCAATGCCATTTCACAAAATAATAATGTTACATATTATAGTTTTACTAAATAGGTTTCACCAGAGGTACATAAGTTGCTAGACAAAAAGCATTAAAGCAATTTGACTCTTTTTTTACTCAATCTCAAATAAATAGTTTTTTGCTGATATCCCTACCATTCATTTCCTAATCTTACTGGAGTGCTTATTTGAAATATGCACAATACTTAGAAATATATTTATAAATCACATGTAAAGGAACGCCGGATAAAAGCCTCAAGTATAGCAACTGATTTCTCAGATTTAAATGGAAACAATCATTTTATCACCCCTAAAACAAACGAATTTCATTGGATGTTAGTTTACGTTTTTCTTATTTTGAATGAAATACCGTAAGATGCATGCAATTGTTGAAGTTTCCGGAACAACATATTCCTAAAATTAATATAATTTATAACCTTATAATTCACGGTATGAGACTGTTTTCATAGATTGAATATCGCGAACGTATATGTACATATAATAAATGTTTTAACAGTTTGAAAATTGAATAAAATACAGTATTTTGTTTTGACAGTATTACAGTTTTGACCACTGTTATATGACACACTCTGTATGAATTTTTTTGTTGAAAAAATACATGACTAAAAACTCCCGTTATGGAATTGATTCTATTTTGCTGAAACATAATGTATATTTTGTCACAGACTTTTCACTCCCTATCTCTAGCAATAATAAGTTCCCAATCATATCTTTTTAGAAATCTAGTGCAATGTGTTTTGATTCCCAATTGAAAAATGCCGAACCCCTTTCCATTCAAGCTCAAAAGGTGGTTATCAAAGTTATCAAAGTTGTGGGTTAATTGAACTATAATAAAATGTATCTCTGAAAATACCCCTTACGTTACGAGTGTAATTAAAGGAGAAGTTAGAAAATATTTAACTGTGGTTCACGGAATTTTCCGTCAGTCTGGCAACACCGAAATCAACGGTTGAATATGTCAGATGTCAGTGTAGCCTAATCGTAACATACAGATTGCGACAGTAACGAATAGGTAAAGATGAAGAAATGTACATCTAAGGATGTAGATATTTAGCATAATTCTTATTTCAAATAAGTAGAAAGCTTTCTCGTTCATACTTTTTTGTGAAGATGGTGGCGGTGTGTCGCATATGGGCGCCGTGTGACGAAATTTTGTAACCACTATTTCAAATAAATGATAAGATATTCAAATTATTTCCCACTTGAATTAACTTGATGATATTTCAATCTGAAATTCCAGTTGCTAAACTTTATTAGTCACTACAAACGCCTATTTCGAATATTATCCAAATCTGAATATTATCACAGTTATCGCCAATTACCATGAATTGGCAATTTTCCAGACTCACTTTCATCGTCAAAATGTCATACGACGGACTGATTTAATATACACTAAGAATCGTGTCGTTTTCGTCTATTCACTTGATTTTTCACTGGGCTGTTCACAAACGACACCAAATTGGAAGTGTTCGTAGGCTTCACTGAGAACCTTCTACCTGTCCTTCCGACACCGAATGAGTTCATTGCTTCCGATATGGGCGGACACTGCTCACTAGGAAAGTTCAGGATATTTTCTTCTAACGGCCTCAAGGACAACCTTCTGGGTGTTGGAGTTAAGTGGGAAGTTGGAATTAAAGATGTTCTTCTGTTGGAAATATGTGGCAGGATGGACATTTTCCTTGATTTCGGAGAATAATTCGGCGGAGTCAAACTTGCCGTGCCAAGTTTCCTCCTGGGTTGGTCCTCGGGTAAATTATCCGACACTGTTATAGCACTAAGCGCTCTGATGAAATCAGCTATAGATGTTTGTTCCAAAACTTGTCCCTGACGCATAACCCTGATAGAGTTTCTTCGGACGTTACTAACCTCAGGTGATACAATAGAAAATGCTCTACTCTTTTTCTCTGGGATATTTTCTTCGTTTTGCTTTTCGACATCCACATCTCTATCGTCTTTTCTGAAAACATTTTTCAGGCGTTGAATCCGTTGAAGGAATGTAGGTTTATCCTCCTCAACATTTGGTTTGGCAACAGACCAAGCACGTTTGTTGCGGTAGAAGTTGATGGCCTTTGCAGCGTCCTCTCCGTACCAAGTATTGAGTGTCTGTTGGCTAGAGTATAGGCGAAGGGGAGGTTTTATGTCGCTCATGGCGCGCCTTCTTTGTGGCTTGAAGTCTGGAGGATCGTCATACCGTTCACTGGCAAGGATTTCCCTGTCTGAGAAGCAATGTATACCACCTTCGCCTGGAGTTCTGGTTGTTGCACTCAGAGCATCAACAACTTTAAGTAGAAGATCTTTTTGTTTCATAAATGCGTCAGAGGGTTTGAATGTTCTCTCTTTGTCGATTTTGTCTAATTCTGTTTCGGACTGGACCTTCTCTAATACGTTGTATTTGTAACATTCGGACATCGCTCTCTTCCTGGCCAAAGACGGAGAATCCTTCTTCCTCCAGATAGTCAGGTCAGGACAACTTTGACTTCTTTCTAAGATAGTCGGGGTATATTCGAAATCTCCCTTGTATACAGGTTTCACTCTCATGAAAAGGAACTCGTGAAGCAGTGTACGTAATTCATGTCTGATTTTATGAGGGGTCCTTTTTATATTTTCTGATAGCATTTTTTCAATTTTTGCTATCTTTTTACTTCTCATACCTTGAGTAATGAAACCAATTACCATCAGGACGTAACCTATGCCTCCTATTACCCATACCAGTAGAAATATTTGATAACCAGCTTCTATTAGTGGATCAAACCCGTGAACATTCTGAACACCTGAAATAAAAACGAATTGTTAAATAAAGATGAGATGAATTATTTTCAGAATGAAACACAATAAATTTTATTCAAGACGCATTTCGACATACGGTAACGTCATCAGTTGGACTGGTATATTTGAAATTTTTTTCCACACTATTGAAAAAGAACTCGTGAAGCAGTGTGCGTAATTCACCAGTCTGACTGAGGAAGCTACCTTGTAGCGAACCCAAATAAAAAGTGTGAAAATTCTCTAATAATTATCATGGGTAGTGTTATTATTTTTTACCAGGCCATTGTATTCATAATAATACCTCCCAATGCATCATAAAATTGTATGGATGGAATATATTATGTAGAGTTTTTCATTGAAGAATAACCACCATTATTTGTTCTAAAATTCCCAATCCTCAAACTGGGTGATATAGTATCTAAAGAAAAGCTAACGATTCTTCAAATTTTGAAGTTTTCAATAATTGAGATTGAGAAGAGATCCAAAACAAAATAGAGCGAAACATTTTTGTCACTTCCGCAGAAAAAATTATTTCGAATAATATTTGACCAGAAAAATTTCAAAATACACCTCTTCGATATTTTAAAGAAAGTTCCAGGCAAATTGGCTAACTTGTTGATATGACGAAATGATTTATCGTAAAAAATAAAATACTGAAGGTACAGAATGTTTCAAAAAAACTTTCACTAAGGCTTTTGAGGACAGATTCCATTATATTCATAGATTTTAGGGCTTGTTGACTGTTTAATGAAAGTGAATTTTTCAACGTTTCATCTACAATGCCGATCTTTTGATAACGTGTTTATTGAACTACAAAGCTGTATAGGAATGATTTTTTTTTATCGTAATATTTTTTTATATCAAGTAACTAGTTTCCCATTTTCTATCTGAATTTAAAATTTGACAGATGGCGATTGTATTAATTTCCATACCTGCAACATAATCTCCAAAACCTATTGTGGTGAGGGTAACAAAAGCAAAATAAACTGCGACGTCATAGTTCCATCCTTCGAAAAAACTTATAATTGTTGATGGAAGAAAAATGAAGAAAGTTAGCCCTGGCACAGCGTACAGGATGATTTGTCCAATCAGTCCTAATTTTGCAGAATTTTTCTCAATATTCAGACTCTTCCAACGGCGATACAACTTTTTGAACTGAAATGAAGAAGTAAATACTTTTGCTTGTAATTCAAAAGCGAAAATGTGTTTCTAGTACTGAAAAGAAATTAATGAACGAAGGTGGTCCAAGAAGTACTCGACCCAACAAACAGAACACAAAAATTTTGAAAAAAATGTATTTATTTTTCAACATAATCCCTTACAGCTAGCTCTATACACTTTTCCCAGCGACGTTCAAATAAGTTCGTTACCGTTTTTATAATAAGAACTTTCTTGCTGCTCGAAATAGTAGCCATCAACTGACGAGATCAGTTCTTCATCGTTGGAAAATTTTTGATCACTGAGCCATTTTTTTCAAGTTTCTGTACAGAAAATAATCCGAGAGGACTAAATCTGGCGAATAGGATACATAAGGTAGCAATTAAAACTTCAATTGGTAGATTTTGGTTATTGCGATGATGGATTCATGTGCCAGTGCATTGTCTTGATGAAACAACACGTTTTCTTTAGCCAAATGCGGAAGTTTTTGTTTGATTTCTTCTCTCAAACGTTGCAATAAGTTCGCATAAAAATCGCCATGGATAGTTTTACTTTTTTTAAGATAGTCAATGAAAATTATCCCACGAGCATCTAAAAATACCGATGCCATGACCTTGTCTGCAAATGAAACAGTGTTCGTCTTCTCTGGAACCGATTTTCTTTTTGGTTTTGACTGTTCATTTCTTTCCAATCTCTGATAGAAATTGGAAGATTCGAACCACATACACAAGTCAATAAAAATATTCTCGGACAGTCAAGCGCGGCGTTGGAAGCTCTTGGCTCCTACCAAGCAACGTCTAAATTATCAGCAAATCGCCAAACTCGACTCTCCCCGATAAGAAGACGTAACAGATTGTCTCTAGTCTAGATTCCTGGCCATACTGGCCTGGACCTTCATCGGACCATTGCTAAACAAAGATTGAACACCTGGATGGCAAAAGGATTAATGGACTTCTGGCAGAATATTCCAGGATTGTCTCACTCCAAGGCGTTTATTCGTCCTTCGAAGCTAGATATCAAACAGTTGTTGTACAACTGTACGACAACTAACAGGCCTTCTTACAGGTCACTGTCATTTGAATCATCATATGCAGACTCGAACTGTCAGAAGACAGTGTGTGTCGCCTCTGTTTGGAAAATGATGATACAACCGAGCACACACTTTGTACCTGCCCCGCTGGGGACCGAATAAGGTTTTCAGAGTTCGGCAGAGACGTACTTGTACCACCTGACCTGAAAAACCACTCACCATACAAACTAATCTTCTTCGTTAAGAAGCTGGGTTCATTTGGTCAAGTGTAAATAGGTATGAGCCATGATGAACTCCTGCGGGTTGCGGTGGAGGGTCGAATAGACCCACTCACTTTGGACCTAACCTAACCACTGTTTTGACTGTTCTCTGGTGTGAAGTGATAGACTCATGTTTCATCCATGCTCGAGTGTGACTAACCGCGGTACCCATTTTGCACACTGCTTTCTCATGTCCAAATTTGTATATAATATATGATGAACCGCACTTTCTGAAATACCTACTAGCTGCTAGCTCGTGCACTTTCAGTTGACGATCATTCAGTACCGCTTTGTGGATTTTCTTCAACGTTTCTGTAGTCGCCACCTCATTTGGTCGAGCACTATGATGCTCGTCTTGACAGCTCCTACGGTTTCGTTTAAACTCCGCTATCCAATATTTTACTGTTGTAAATGAAGAAGCAGACTCAACCAGAGTAGAATCCAGTTCATATTTTATATTGCTTGAGTTGAGATCTTTCAAATGAGAGTATTGTACCACATAACGCTGACCAGTTTTCTCCATTTTCACAAACTCATTGAAATCGTTCGCTATTGATAGTTGCCAAACCAATACTAAACAACGCAGCGTCTTCAAACTTGTAACATTTTTATAGATTATGTACGTTCTAATACCGTGATATTTTTCAAATAACTACCGCCATCTCTAGGTCAGGACGGGTACTTCTGAGGCCACCCTGGCACTGTGTAGGTAAAATCAGCATGGACACTTGGCCATGCCGCCGTTGATGTGGAAAAGTATCTAGACGCCATTTTGGGAAGTGACGATAACAGGGCAGGACTCGCGAAATGGTTTTGGACAGGTTCGCACTCAAACTTTTTTATATCCAAAAAGCTCATATAATTTTGATATACCTGACGGAATGGACCCAAATTCAATTGATATAATAATTCTTGAGCAGACATTCTAATTTCAGGCATAGTGATATTCAACTAAAGAATTTAAAAAAATGACCAGAAAATACATACAAAAAACTGTCAGGAAAGAAAATGAGTGCAAAGATTGATTTTGAATGGCATTACATATATACAGTGTGTAAAACCCAAATAAAATAAATTCTTTATTTCAATCACTGTCCATATTTAAAAAAGAATCCCGAAACACATCAAATATAAATTGAACGTACATTTTTCAACGTAACAATGCCACGCCTATGAAACCCCTTCTGACAGGTACTTCTTCTTCAATGGTACTTTCCAATAACAATCATCACTGAAGTCAGTGAAACAGACTATAAAAGTTTATTTGTGTCGACGTTTCAACCTTTTATTTAGTCATCTTCAGTACAGTTGAATTATAATGAATAAAACAGTAACATTGTCGTTTCAGAGTTGGAAACATTGATAATATGAATAAAAAAAATATACATGAAATTTCAAATACTGAAACAGTCACAGATACCATAGCAGGTGAATAGTTCATGCACTGAACTTACCAACAAATTAAATTTTTGATGAAAAGTACATTAAAATAATTTTCTGGGTATAATTGAGTGGCAAATAACTCATTTGAAAAAGTGAGATTGGATTTACTCCGTCTAATGAAACATATATTTCTCTCATAGCACCTCCTGTGAAAAACGTTATTTGAGAGATTATATCCTAAAGGAATTAAGACAATGAAAAAATTCTTGGGAAAGAAAGTTTTTGGCTTTCTACTACTCCATCTTGATACAAAAAAGGATAAGGGAATCTTTCAAAGAAAGAAAGGAAGTAATCAATTTGCAAATACATAACTCTATACATGGATGTGTAGATCATGCAAAGAAGTAACTTTCAGACACAAACTGAAAGAAAGTCCTCCTGAAACAGCT
>WOGP01007308.1:0-11849 GCA_015342065.1 Leptinotarsa undecemlineata
ATCCTTGCCACATCAACCGCTCCATATACTGAAATGTAAGATTAGAGGAAAAATAAAAATAAAACAAATAATAAATCATAAATTAGAGAAGGCGAAACAAGGAAGAGAAAAGAAAGTAAAATTAAAAAAAAAACAAGTAGATAAATAACAGGGTTGTTGTGACACCAGCCAATGAGAGCGTAGCAATTTGTCACATGACCAGTTTGCTCGGTTGCCTACGCTATTGGTAAAGTTGGGTTGGGTTAGGTGGTTAGGTTAGCTTAGGTTAGGTTAGGTTTGGTTTGGTTAGGTTAGGATAGGTTCGGTTAGACCCAAACCAACTGCACTGATTGCGTAACGAACCGAATAAACTGGTCATGTGACAAATTGCTACACTCTCATTGGCTGGTGTCACAGAAACCATGTTGTTTATCTACTCATCCATTGTCACATATCGACGTGAAAATTCTGGTTTGATATGTTTAATAGTGGCCAAACACTGCTCAGAATCATCAAGACGTTCTTGTTTTTGATAAACAGTGAGTTCGCGCGGCACTCACTTTGAGCTTTCTCACAGTCAAATGCTCATGCATTATAAAGCCAACACGTTCTTTTGATACCTTTACAATGTCAGCTAACTCACGCAATTTCACTTTTCAATCATTCAAAACCATTTTTTTTGTATTTTCTAGAGTTGCTGCCTCATTTGGACGTACACTGCGTCTGATCGTTTCATTGTGGTTTTTGATGGAGCCGAGTCCTTATAATTTCTCAAGCCATTGCTTCGCTTGAACGGTATTTTTTCCCTCAAGAAGCAATGTGAAAGTGAAAAACGGAATTATTTTGTTCCGTTGTTTTGAAAATAACAAAAGTAGTGTCACTCTTAGCACAATAACTCACAAAACTTATAAGTACAATATTATAAAATTTCAACAGATTTCTTTTAAAGTTAGTACTAACTGAAAAAGCCGTGAATGCAATAAGATTAGCGCCATCTTTGAGTTAGGCCTGATACTTCTTAGTCCTTTGTTAGCTGAAATTTTCAGGGACAACCTAGAGAATAAAATCTATACCGACAGGCTAATCAACAATCTTTCATACTGGTAAAGATATGTAGATGATATATATCCATGTCAACATAAAGTAGAAGCCTTCAATATGATTCACAGACTATTCAATATTCGACTTTCAGAAAGCAATTTTCAAAGAAAACTGATTTTCTTAAAACATATTGGTGTCAACAACATTTACGAGGTGGACATTATTGACTCAATTATTTAAAAAAAATGGCAGAATGCAGAATTAGCTCTATCCAGTTTCAAAGGAATAATATTAAACATTACGTAACTCTAACTTATTTTGGCGATCTTACTAATATCGCTTGCTTTAAAAATAAAAAAAATTAAGAATTGCACGTAGTCTACATTCATTGGAAACAATGAAGATAAAACTCCAGTGTCTGATAGATTGGGAGAATACAAGTTCTTGTAAGAAATTTTATATCAGACAAACTGGAAGAACTTTTGCCGAAGGAATGAAGGACCATAAGTTGTTAAGTGTTTTGAATGAGAATGCTAATAAAACATTTGCGAACGATCTTTTGACAGAGGGGTACGAGTTCAATCACGATTATGACCAAATGCATTTTGAAGAAAAAGGTTCAAAACTCAACATTGTGGAATCAATCATTGTGGAATCAATATATTCAAAAGTACGGGATTATTGCTCAATAATAAGTGTCCGAACGAAACTGGTTTTTATGACCGAAATCGAAAACAACAACGTTCTCAGTTTTGGCCAAAACCGAAACCGAAACTTCCTTATAAGTATTATGTTTTGAAGAAAAAATAAAGAAAACGTTATTATAATCAGTCAGTCTTTATTTTTTTATCTTCAAATCCCAACGTAACAAACCCTTATTTAAGAAAAAATATTGATTGCACCTTAAAAATACTCAAAATAGCTGAGATGTTTATTTGAGTAGGTGTAGATTCTTCTTTTGAATATTATCGATGGTTTTTCAAAAATATTAAAGATAAAATTACTCATTTAAGTTCTTACCCAATATCACAATAGGTACTTAATGTTTATGTAATAAACAAAGTAAAGTACAAAGTAAGTTTTGAGTCACGACATGATTAGGCACGTGGACGCGGCAAAATGTCTTCGTCGCATGTATGAAATTCAACGTGCCGAACATGACAGATCACAGCGCGGGAATTCCCGAATGCAGTTTCGGTTTCGGTCGTAGTTTCGGCAGGTTTGCCGCCGAAACCGAAACTAAACCAGAACCGGTTTTTTTGCCGAAATTTCGGTCGGACACTATTGTTCCCCTTCATTGAATTCAGTTTGCACTGAGAAAATTGATAATTAGGTCTCAAAAGTAGGTGAAACAATGGTTCAGGTACAAATTGTATTTATTATTTTCCAGTTTTATATGTTATTTATCATATACAACTTTGTCAAGTAGTGACAGTCATGATGATTCAAATTACTATAAAAGCACATCTCACATTAAAGTGTGTTTTTTAAATACGTTATAATACTCAGTATTGCTATACTATCGCTATACTATCGTATAGTGAAACACGTGTCGTGATTTTGTAAACTTTCAAGTGGAAATTTCACATTGAAATGCGTTTTTTGAATACAAAAAAAATTTCACACGAGCTTCGATAGAATTGTATAAACTCAAAAGAAATGGTGACTGACTTTATTATAAAGTGGAACTTTTGAGGGATATCAGTCAGGGTTCTAGAGCTAATGCGAAGAAAACTTTTCATTTGTGTCATCGGTGACGTGTATCAACTTTCTCAGGGCAACTGAAATATACGATGTGGACGTCATAAGTATCCCTCCCTCTTAATTTTCGAATGGGACCAGATATCAAAGTTGGACAATATTTACTCAGTATTTTTTGATGAGAAAGACAATGGTGTTGCATCATTTATCGCCGAGAACCAAGAAGGCTCTACTAATTATTTTTTCAAATGCAAAGAGGAATCTTGTGATACTTCGTTTGAGAGGTCTGCTGTCATTGGTTATTGATGCCGGGGCGCTCCTCATACAAAAACATTAAATTAGGTTGTTTCAAAGTTTTGTCCGTTTTTATGATTCTACGGTAATATCTCAGTGAATACTTATTCAATCCAATCGAAATAGGCGCCATTTGAATCAGTGCACTTTTGTCAACGTAACACAAGTCGATTAGTTCAGCATGAAAATTGGGAGTTCGGGATTCGATTAAGCCGACGAAGGTCGTTTTATCCTGGTTTAAATGGCGAAAGTTTTACCGATGAGAAAGTTATCGAACTGATTGAAAATATAGTAGTCGGTTGGCGAAAGGTCTGGGAAATATGGTGGATGAGGTAGAACCTGGATGCTCAACTTGTTTAATTTTCGGACTATAATTTGTGAAATGTGTTGACGTTGTCGTGGAGCGGAATCGGACCTCTTCTGTTGACCAGTGCCGGCTGCTGCTGACGCAATATTTGGTACATTCTGTCGATTTCCTGCTTTGGTTTGGTTTGGCCCGGTTGCAGTGCCTAGGTGGCTCATCGGTGTCCAACTACTGTCTTGAAGGTCTCCTGTGGTTATAGGAAATCCACTTTTCATCACACGTGACGATCCGATCCAAAAAATTAACGTTTTGGTTGCGCAAAAGCAAAGAAGAATATAGGCTTTGGAACATAACAATTGCTCTCAATGGTTCAAATTGTGCTTTTTGACTTTTTCAATACGTTTTCCGCTATCCCACGCACCTGGGACCTCAAATTCTCGTCCTGGATTATTGTAGGCCCTCCACATTGGGGCTCATTTTTGCGGCTGAAACCTAATCGATGTATGTAGTACAAATTTCTCTATGTATCACGACACAGTAAAATAAATATTTTTTGGGATATGGAGCTATAAAATTACACGCCATCAAAACGGATAAACCTTTTGAAATAACCTTATACATGTATGCTCAGGATTCATCGACGAAACGCGACCCTATGAGAGCTTTCTAATCAATTTTGACAATCCTACAGTAGTGGCAAGATACTGATGCTCCCTTATTTTTCGCATGTGAATGGCTCATTGTGACGAATGTGAAGTATCGAATGCAGAAATGCAATTAAGAATGATCGCGGTCGCCCAAAGTCACACTATAGTAATGTTTGTTCTGCTTCTACCATATTCTGTTTCTAGGATGACAGGATCATGAGCAGTTGATATAGAGTGTTCTGGTTTATCGAAAATAATTTCAGACTGTTCTGGTTTCGACTGCGAAATGATTCTTAACTGTTTTGAACCGTCCCGGATCTTTAATGCTCTCGAGACTGAACTGTTGAGAACTATTCCCGTTGCTCATGCGCATTTATGTGGAAATTTGTTTGGACTATTTGCTAGGAAGTTTTTTTATTTATTTGATTTGAATAGTTGATGATTAAGATTAGACAAAATTTGAACTGACTATAAGGATACGCTACATAACAAAATGTACATGATCAATAGTATTTTCTCGTCTTCATCTCTTCATACATACGATAGGTGGCACAGTGGTCTCAAAAGCATTCTGGCACAGTATACTTATATACAGTAGTTCCACTTAACGTCGGTCCCTTTGATGTTGGTGTCCAGGAGTTTAAGTTTTTACAATGCTGACGTATTTGACACTAATGAAATTTCTCCCTACTACAATCTCAAACAAAGCGTCTAAACACTGCTCAACATAACAACTATTCATATAAACTGCTCAAAAAAATACAGTCGATGAAAAAAATGTTGGGCACTTGACAAATGTACAAATGATAATTTTGTCGTTGTGTAATATTCAAGTAACCCAAATCATTTGGACAATAATGAAATATGTTTCAAATAGATTTTAAAAATTCATGTAATCGGCCGATGTTCATATTCGGATGTGACAGAATAAATTTTCATTTCAACAAGAAAAAGACAAGATGAAGAACGAGTTTTGTTATTTATGAACCATGGTACGAATCCATGCGAAATTTTTTGTGGTAATTTTTGGGGCCAAATATAGCATATTCATTTATTGATTTGAGGATTCAAGATGGCGGACGAGTTTGCCGATTCGATTATATTAAGGGCCAATTATTAAAAATATTCCTAATCGAATTCATCACTCAAGATTTAAGAATCAGTAGAGCCTATTCTTTTTTAATTATGTAGTACTATTTAGGACTTGAAGAAGTAAAAAAGTAATTGTGTAGTGTTCAATCATACAAAAATAGTAAGTTGGGTGAAACCCATGAAATTCGACAACTATGGAAGGGTTGCGTGTAGAAAATTCAAACCAAAAATCACCAGAAGTGTGATTACTGTATATAAGTATACTGTGGTACTGGTTTAAACAAATGTCGGAGACTATGTCGGACTATTAGAGATTAAAAAAAAATCTGTTCAAAAATCTGTTTTTAAAATCTGTTTTTCCGTTAATCAGGTGTCGCCCCCATACAAATGACAACTCTCAGAAGGTTTTACCTTTTAACGTGTGATTCCTAACACATCATGTCTTGCGCTCTTTCTAAACAGTTTTGGATGTTCGAACTAAAACAAACCTATATTTATCAAATAGTCATATATGTCGCTGCAAATGAGGAGGTACGTTTTTCTCTGTTTCTATGATCTTCGACGTTTAAACAATGTATAACGGACCAAATACTGATTTATTAAGTTTCCTTTGTACATAGCCTACCTAATTGGGCCATGGGCCTCATTACAATTTTTTTGTATAAACATTTTCTGCTTTTTTTTAAAGAATTTTAAAAATGTAAATGAGTATTTATTGCTGTTAGTTTTTTTTTTGTGACTAGAATATAGATCATCGTCATACTGGCAGATAGAAAAAAGCCCTAGATCTGAAATCCATACGACCCGGAAACTGATCTTGTTAGCATAATTATGAAGTTGTCTAAAGTAGGATTGCCTATAACACCACGAATTCCCCGACGTTTGGTTTATAAATATTCTCTCGCTAAATTTGCTAGAAAATAGTGGTTTGAGGTATAGAACAAGATCTCAGTTTATGAACATGACCAGGGCACAGAAACTTGATGAATTTATCGACTGAGCGAAGTGTCTGACAATCTAGATTGTAAAAGTCGTCCAGAAAAAAATACAAAATGGAAGAAAAGGTTGCCACCTGATGATCTATCACCAACAGACGGTTTTCGGAAAATAGAAGGCTGAAAGAGTGCCTGTGAAGGCCTGAACTCGCTGAAACTGTATCTATCGCAGGTTGTGTTGATGCACTTGGTAATGTTATACTTCAAATGATCACATTTGAAGCAAAAAGATTTAAACAACAATGGACTCATTTAACAATGTTTTTTATTTCATTATTTGAAAGTTTATATTTCAAATAGTACATCTGCAAAACATCTGAATTTTCACTGTTTATCTTCCCTCTCAAATTAATAGTTGAATGTGGCATTCACTGAAATGGGCCGTGGTCAAGCTTGACGTCACATCAGTCGACTCGGCGACAAGGGATTGCTGGCGGATAAGCGAAATATGTGTGCTAAAGCCGTAGAAAACAAGTTGTGTGTTTTTTACTGCAGTGTGTCAACTGCATGAATTTGAATAATCATAAAAAAGGACGTTACAAGTATCGCATCGTTCCTAAATGCAAGAATTCTTCGATAACTGCACCAGACAACATTTTTATTTCCCTGCCGAGTAACTTAAAATCACGAAAGTTATGGCAGCGCGCTATGCGAATGGCCGACTTTGTATCTGCCAAGGGGACGCTTTTTTGTTGCGAAGATCATTTTAATGTAAGAATGAATGATAATGATTGATAAAAAAATAGTTTACTCTAAGCACTACTTTGAATTTTAGTTTGATAAAGACTTAGAAAAACATATATATCAAAACTATGAAAGTGGGAATAATTATATTGAAACCAGGCGTGATTCCGCATATATTTGATTGTCAGTTCGATAGACCGACGGCCTATACATCCAAAGCTCCAACGTTTGTTTAAAAAAAGGAAAAACAAATTTTGTTAAATACTTGTAACGAAGATATCGCTGAAAGTCAAAGCATGTCTGATTAAGCAGGTACACAGGAAAACACCTTTGATGTGGGAATTCAAGTTAATAGACAGGTTTTTCGAAGATCAAAAGCTACACAGACCGTAAGTATTATATACCACCGAAAAAGAAATCATTCCCCCGAGGACACATTTTCAATTGCTCTTGCTTAGTTGTTAATTGACATATAAACCCGAAAATTTTGTGGGATACTTGGGAGATGATTTACTTTTATAATATGTAATTTTCAATAAAAAGCTAAATCATTCTAAATGAGCACATTATATGACAATTTGCCACCAGTCACATCAGTAGAAAAATCATCAAAAGGGTTCGATTTCCTTGAGTGAAGAAAGATACGATATTGAGAAACACGTTATCAGGGTCATATTTAACGAGGAAGCGTAAATTTGGGCAGAATTAACGTACATATAGACTACAACACCAATGGAATGAATCAATTTTTTTTTAAAGAATAAGATATTAAAAACAACTCCATATCGGTATCTGTTGTTATTTCACACAAATAATGCCGATGCGGTTTTTGTCCTTCTCTTTCAAAATGTGATAAAAAAGATTGCAAAGATTATGGAACATATGTGTTCGACTCATATGCACGTAGAAGAGATCATAAAACAAATGGCGTGATATGTCTGGTTGAAAAATGGTTGGAAGCAAAGCACTTCACGCCTGCTGTCCAAATTATAATTATTTTATCATACTTATTTTTTTACATATCTTAGCGCTGGCCAGGCGCTATCCTCTGAAACCCCGACACATTCAGGAGTACGCGTTACCATTATCAGCCAACCACCACTCCCCATACCATGGGGTAAGTGATCATTGGGTCTGGGATTAGAGAGAGCATCATTCCACGGAATACATTCAAAGAGAACAATCTCGATATTTCATTCATTTTCTTCCTCTTTTCGGCAGATATTCGTCTCTCCAGCAGCTGAAAATTCCACGATAAATATCGTCTTGTCTGGTGGTCGAGAAGGACTACACCAGGGTAACTAACTATTGGTACTAATAGTTCCAATAAATTCGGCACTTCTCGTTCCACAAAAATGTATTTATTATCCACCTGAGTGTAGCGCAGCACCGGTGTCTCGTCAATATCGTTAAAATTATGTTGGTGGTAATAAAGCACTTTTAGTACCACGTTATGTCGATAGCTATAGGCTGAAATCGCATAAGTTGAACATGCTTACAGAAAAGGAATTAGGGTCTCAGCCGCCTTTCTGCAGGCCCTGCAACCGTGTGTCAGGAATCTCTATACTCATCACGCAACTGCGGTAGACTAAGATGCTGAAGATACCATCCTGACAGGTCATGATGAACCTCTCAGTTTCCGACTTCAGCCCACTCCAGCTGAGACCAATGTTGCTGAAGGGGACCCCATGCATTGGCTCACCCTTTTGTTGCCGCAGAAGTGAAGTAATCTCTGCGGCTTTTATATGGGTGTTTTGTCGAACGGGTTCCAACTCGATGACAAAGTTGTGATCACCTCGTTCAGTCTCAAAAACTGAACCAAGTTCACCAGCTGCTCAGGCAGCTTCCCTTAGCAGAAATTCATCAATATTTGCTCTCTCATGGTCGCGGACCATGCAGAGAAGGGAACCCGAACTACTGACTATTTTACAGGATCCATCTAGTATCATTCTATCATGTTGTCGGGTGAAGAACAACCGGACGATTTGGGGTACAAACTTCTACTGAGTCCACTTCTCTACTCCAAACGAGTAGAGTAAGATTGAAACGGCAAGCATATTCGTATCTTTAGTACAGTATTAAGTATTTCTGAGCGCAACGGGTATTAGCAATAGTGAGATGCAGAAGGGGACTGAGGAAATCACCGTGAAATACCCCCGCTTTGTTTGGACTCTAGCCTGACCAGATATATATTATGGTGAAGCGAGTCCGCCAGACTGGTATCAGTTATTCAAGGCATCTTACTATTTTGTCGGGACCGCAAGGCATCTGAGCAAATACATGATCAGCTTGTGTCAAATGCCTTGTGGTGATCGATCCAGGCCATAGAGAGGTTTTACTTGTACTGTAGCGAGTTTTGCTTTACACATATATCATCAGTTTCTGTTTACATCCGGCGACTCCTCTCTTTTACCCTTTCTGCTCATATATTTGTTCGAACACTCGGTCAACTGCAATGAGTATTCATGTGTATAATTATTATTATTATTTTCAATGATAGACTGAATATTCTAAGAAAGATATTGTGGCATCTCTGGTGGAATAGTTCTTCAAATTCGATTAGACAGCGACTTTTAGTGAAATTGTTAGGTTTGTTGAAATAAGTGTTAACTTGAAGATTACTACCAATTTATCCTCGTGTCTTATTTATATTACTAAATTTGTAATTCAGACGATTATTGATTCCAAGCTCATGAGTCTGATGGTTCAATGGTTGTAACATATGTTTTCCGAAATACCGGTAGCTTCACCGGAAAAATAATCATGTACTAGGTTAATATTTCACAGTTAGTCAACAAATCAGTGTTGAAGTATGTAATTAACAATCTACGCATTTCCATCAGCATGCCAATATCGACCAAGAAAGAAAAAGTAGCTCAGATTTGTTCAAACATTGATTCAACCTCATTTATATACAGGTGATAATTTGTATGAACATCAGTTTTATATAGAATATTAAACCTACAAACTAGTTCGCAACTTATTGGTGTTCTTAGATGTATATTTTGAATGTAGTGACCCGTTACCCGATGAAAATTATTAACACTATCCACGATGATAATTGAACAATTTTCTCAAACAATTTTTATTTCTAGATGCATTTCGCTAACACCGTAACTTCCTCGGTAGAAATGACTATTAAACACTGGACTACAATTTTTATATGCAACAGTAGTAGGTATATTCAAGTAAACGATATAGTGCCCTCTACCTTCCAGCAGTTACCTTTTAATAAACTAGTTAGGGAGCTAACTGATTTTGTTATTCAATAATAATTTCTGATTATATAGGTCTAGCTCTATTACCTTCTTATCAAATTTTGGAAACTCATTTTTACTCCCGATGCTTTGTTTCAATTTTCCTCATATCAACTCGATGGGATTGAAAACACAAAAATAGGGGGGAAGTCTCAATATGGTATGTCCATAGTTTTCAGCGATACTCACACTGGCATACACTTTTTCAAATGTTTTTGTCTGTAAAACTTCAAGTAGTTGGTTTTTGGTATAGTTATCTTCAGAATACAAATTGTTATCCAAATGAAAAAACTTTGTATTTCATCTTTCCTCGAATTTCTATTCGGTACTTTGATGAGCTGTCGCGAATGATAGGAAGCATTGTCAAGAACTATTACACTATTCTCATCCAAATTTGGGGTCAATATGTTTTCAAACCATTCCTCAAAAATATTAGCTTCCATGTTCTTATGATAGTCAACATTGCAGTCCTCAAGTTTTTTCCACATAATTACAAAGAATTCGGAACCCATCCTTTACTTACTCCGTAATGCACAATGATATAAGTCGCGAACCCTTCTTCGCAGGCATGTTAGGCGTACACATTCTCGAACCATCAGTCCACCCTTTCGTAACGGTGTCGTGAGTGTCATACCAAGTTTCGTCCAAATAGAAAATTTCCCGTTGATCTTGTCTATATTTAGTTTTTTGTTACGAGTATTTGTTACGCAATTCCCAACTGCTTGACATTTGTTTATTATTTCAAATCTGAATCTTAATTTCTTTATCCTATTCTGAAGAGATTTGTCACAGAAACTCACGTTATGGCCGGAAGTATTCAATTTCTTCCTTGTGATTTCAATGGTAGATATCTCATTGCTTTTGTAACAGTCGTACATTGTTTTTTTTTTTCAAATATTTTATTTGATGAACATCTATTCCAATATTCCAATTTATCCGAATCTTATTCACTGGTATATCTTTTTCGCATTGTTTACCATTGCTATTGTAATCACTACACAGGAAAAGTCTGCGTTGACATCACACTCGTTATTAATATAAGTACTTGTTCAAGGACACCACATTTTAAACAGATAACAAAAATTTCAAGTAATCATCACTGCACCAATATCAAATTCCATCACTCAAATCGAAATCAGTTCCTGAACTGAACATTGACAACACGACTCTTATAACCATCCTCACATTGTATTTGTGACCTTAACAGTCAGTCATAAAACTCGGTTAGTAAAAATCATCCAATACGAACCACCAACTCAACAGTCCACGTGGGCTAGTTGGCAGCGGGTTCATTTCTCTGTATTGGTTTTTTGGCCTTTGAGATAGCCGACAGCTTCAATTATGCACAATGAAGCAGTATTCACCCTACGTGACCCTGTGTATTGCAGCTTTTATGCCGCAGTTTTCTTCAGTTATCACCACGTGTTTCGCCAAAGAAAATAAAAAGAAATTCACTTAGGCTGCGCGTATGTTTCAAATTTTGTTGGATACAAGCCATGCAAATTACATGGAAACCAAATTGAAGGCTGAAAATGGGAGCAAATGTCGAAGGAAAGCGACATGGAGAGTGGTAGTTAGGGAAAATTCTCCGAACTGAAGCCATCTCGTTATACTAAGCTGATGAGTGTGCAAGAACTGCATATCATGAATATACCTTCAATTCATATTTTATGAAATTGGCCTATACTAGATGAAAATCTTTGATAAACGTATTTAATAAACTTCCTTGCGAGATTTTTGGGAAACAGAATGAAAGACGTTTGTTTGAAGGTGATTGACAATGTTTCATGATGAATTTCACTAGTTCGGACTTCCATTGTCTAATATATAAAATGATTTGAAATCCCTGAGACAC
>WOGP01007309.1:0-11847 GCA_015342065.1 Leptinotarsa undecemlineata
TCGACGTGTTTCAGGATTATTTCTTAAAATGACCTGTTTAGCTGAAAATGAATTTGTTCCATACTTTACGGACACAGTGTATATTAGATTCTAATGTAGTGATGCACATAAATGCCCTTTTAACGAACACCACTGTGTTTGTCTGTTCATGTTATCACGGATACTGATAACAGTGGTGCCTGTTTGATAACGTACTGTAATAACAGCCTTGAATATGTTTTTTGGTGATCATTCAAATAAGTCCAGTGAATTGGGAGGGAAAAAATTGTACTCAATATTCTATCAATTCACTGAAATATACGTAAATTAGTCATAAATGCTCCAGAGAACTACGCTTTATTTTATTTTAATTGAGTTCATTTCAAGCGTCATTTGATAATAATTTATTTATTGAATCGCTGTAGATAATCGGTTTTAGTTAAAAATGTTATATTATTCCGATTTATGATAATTAAAAAAGTAATGTCTTCAATAGTAATTTGTTGAAGAAAACTCTTTGTTTTCTTGGGAAATAAGGAATTTTTAAATTTTTTCTGATAAGTTGTTTCCCGGAAAGTAACATTTTTTAGGGGTTCCAAAATGAATTATAAATTTTTTAATGAAATGTATCGACTGCAGATATTTGTTGGATTTAACATAAGTATAGAGTACGTTATAATTGTGGCTTGTGAATTGGAGATAATTCTGGAATAAGATGTTTGATGACCATCTATTATTGAATCAAATCGGGTTGCAAACAACCAAGGATTTCATTTTCGGTTCAACTGCAGATTGTGGTATTTCTTCAAGTATTGACAGATTAACGAAATATAGTTTTTCAAATAAAACTTCGATTTTATCAGGTTGAATCAAAGAATAAGCGATATTTCACTGGAAAAATGTGTTCTTCACCGGAGAAGTACTTCGGCAAGTTCGGCATGGGCATGGTGGCTCTGGTAGAGTAGTGGTGGAGAAATTTGATACAGTTTTTCCACAGTTCACAGCTTGAATTTACCTACAGAATATACTGTACGGCACAATATCAAGAATTCAACTTTTTGATCTTATTGCTCGAGTTCTCATTTTGATACCACACAAAAATTATGGATGTGACTACTCAGTTCGATCTCATATTATGTATAAGTGTGTCGGACTGGTGATAGATAAATTATTGACCAGACGGACACAGAGTTTATAAATAATAAAATTTATTAATAACACCAACAAATGGACAAACAGAAAACAACAGTGTAACCTCGTGACGAGGATAACTGATATTGGAATTAGTTCCTGGCCGAAATCTCAGAACCGACTGCCTGCATCGGCTAAAACATGTGTTCGAAATTCACTCTTGAGAAATCACCACTAGCAGTTATTTTCGAGGTCATAAATGTATGATATGAGAATGAGAATGACACTACCTTCATGGCGAGGCAAGATATCATCGAAGCGGAGAAGGAGGATCCAGTCTTGAAAACCTCACGAGAATGGATTGCCAAAGTAGTGAGGCCGACAAGAGATTTCCAAACACGGTCAGCAGCAAAAAGGCTACTGGCTCCAATGGGACTCCATGAGCATTTGAGATGACTTGGAAATGGGAAAGCTCGGATGGAAAAAGTGGAAAATTCCAGATGGTCCTTCCTACCACGTGTATCCCGAATATACTTGAACAGCTCCACGATGGTCGCACTGGAGAGCATTTCGGAGTAAATAAAACTTTAGCGAGAGTGCGTGAGGGGAACTATTGGGTCAGTTGCTGTCGAGACGGGAAAAAGTGATGTAAGCGCTGTGAATTGTGCTATCCGAAAAAAGGTTCGAAGACAAGTAAAAAAGGAAAAGAGCAAAGAAACAGTACTCAATGGCTGCCTTTTCGAGACAATTGCAGCGGACATTGTGGGACCACTCCCTATGACAACATCCATAATCCAATTGTCACCCGGAAGCAACCCTAAAGTTGCCCACATAAAGAGACTGAGTCCATACATGCGTCGTGATGTCCCCTCTCATAAATATATGACCAACCACTTGGGCCCTTGTCTTAATATATAAAAGTCTCAACAATGAGTACCTACTCGAAACATCCTAAGTTGCGCGTGTCGTTCTATATTTCCATATGTTTTTTGGCAATAACCTTTCAGTTCAGGGACAAGATCCATTCAATGATATGCGATGAAAGAAAATAGAAAAATGCTGAGTAAAAATAAAAATATTAACATAAAAATCTCAAGCAGATGCATACTTTGTACGATTGCTCGATAATAGAGATAGTAGAGTTAATTTCGTAACATGAATTTATAATACAAAAATAAAAATCAATAACGAAATGAAATGTCTCTAGACTAAATATTTGTAGAAAAAACCCTACAGTACCCCCTTGCCAGTGCTGAACGATATAAGTGCAATGATGCAGTTATTTGAGCTACTGGAAGTTGCAAAAATACAAACTGAAACTGAAATTGTATATTACAAATTAAATAAATTTTGTAAAGGTACAATTTATGAAATGTTGAAGTTGAATCGCGAGTTTTAAATTAAAATCGAACTACGATAAAGAATGGATGAAAGGAGGGAAATTCGATTTTTGAGTATTTGAACGTGAATGTGGAAAAATTTATTGAACTGTATTAAATGGTATAAGAAAATGAAATTGTAAAAGAAAATTGTGAATTTTGCGTGGATGAGAGGTTTGCGAATTATTTAATCTTATTTCATCTAATTTATATCGTCAAAAAAAGTTGTGGAATTGGCCGCGGTGGTAGTGCGCCCGACTCACAATCGGAAGGCCGTGGGTTCGATTCCCGCCCCGACCAGATATTTTTCTCGAAATCATTTATCTGGTTGAAGCTGGGATGATTATGCAACCGTGTTAGGAATCACACGTTGAAAGTCCTTAGCTCGCACAAGTTTCTCAACTTTTGAGAGTTGTCGTTCGTATGTGGGCGACAGCTGATTAACGGGAAAACAGATTTTGAACAGATTTTTTTAAACAGAAAAAGAAATAATAGGTAGCAAAATAATTTTAATTGAAGCCTGCCTGGTAGCGTTCGGTGAATCGAACACGACGACCTTAGCGCGTCCTGGGGGCAGGTGGTGATGCTGGTTCCTCTTGCAATGGAGCTCAATTATCTCCTGGAGAAACTGAAATAAAGTCTTCGTCGTCGTCAAGGTCAGTGGTATCCTCTTGTGCAGCGATGTTCTCGGAGACGATGTAGGCTGGTTTCACGCGGTCGATGGAAACTGGAACGTTTCTGCCTCGTATCGAGAGCGTGAAGTGTTTCTCGGCTCGGGAAACAACTTCGTAGGGACCATCGTATGGCAGCTGGAGCGGTCCTCTGGGAGCGTCGTGCCTGACGAAGACGTAGGTGGCGGTGGCAAGATCTTTGAAGACAAAGAGTTTTGGCTTGCTGTGCTTGGTGCCGCTGACTGGCCTGAGCACCTGAAAGTGCTGGCGAAGCTCACGGAAGAAGTCAGCGGAGTCGTCCATGTCTCTAGTGAACGTGGACGCAAGGAATTCACCAGAAAGTCGGAGTGGTTCACCATACACCATTTCTGCAGCAGTTGGTTGGAGATTTTCCTTCTAAGATACACGGATTCTCAGGAGAGCGGTGGGTTAAAAACCAGAAATATATTCCCCTAAATGAGCAGCTCGATTTATGTAGGTAACCTCTATTGAATTTATAAGTTAAATAACCCCTAGAATTATCAGGGGTGAATTTAAAAGTTGGCATCCAGATTCGCCCAAGTTCCTGTCAATCAAACATCTAACCTTACTCCTGATAAATCCGAGTGTTCAAACTCTCACACATCTCAGTTTTATACCTGACAATGGGTTCAAACCCGAAACCGGTCGTATAAATAAAATCAACTAGTGGTAATTAGACAAAACTTTTTTTTATTGATTTCATTAAAATCAGTTCATAATATAGGTATTCGATTCATTATCTACTAATATTGTAGTGAGAATATTTTTGACTAGAATAAATGATACCCCTCTGGCGGTCTCGCTTCACCATAACATCTGGTAACGCTAGAGTGTAAACAGGGTGGGTCAGTTCCAGGAGGGGTGTAATTCAGGGCGATTCCCTCAGTCCCCTTCTTTTCTGCATCTCAATGTTGCCATTATTAGTTAGTGTCAGGAATTCTCGAGAATATAAATATGGCACTTCCAGAAACTGGAGACATATGGTCACCAATTTGTTTTACATGGATGACTTTGAACTTTATACCCTTGAAGGATGTGGTGGATAAAAGTGCTCAAAATATAGAATGCTGGATGTGTGAATAGAATGTGTGAATAGAACTGGCCGATACTTGATGAAAATCCACATTAAAACTCATTAATACAGTTCATTGTATGATTTTCACTATAAAGAGTTTTAGAAAACCTTGACACGTGTTTCGCTATACAATAGCTTTCTCAATAATAATAATAATATGCTTTATCATCATAAGACATCATCTTGTAGACAAAGCTTGTGTAGTACATACTTAAAAAAATGCAATACATACCAACTGAAATAAAAATAAAAATATAAATAGTGCATGGGTAAAAACTATGTTAAAATGGAGGATATAAAAGATATGTATATATATAAAAGAGTAAAAGTCAAGTATATAAGTAAACAACTTAAGAGCTCCTTAATGAATAAAGATAAAAAATATGCGTAAGTCAGTTAAAAATTATCGTTAAAATATTCATCCAAAGTATAATAGAGTCTACCAGATAGAAATTGTTTGACTAACTTCCTGAATTGGAAGTCATTTATATTGGCAGATCTTATGTCCATAGGCAAATGATTGTACATTTTTCCACCATTGTAAAATATGGAGTCTCTGGTAATGTTTTTAGTTGGCACAGTGAGTTGCGGAGTGTGTCTGCAGATTCGGGGTCTATAATGGGAAGAGGATGCAGCAAAATTTAATAAATGCTTATTTATTAAACACACAGATTCCAGTATAAATAATGCAGTTACCTTTAGAATATTATGTTTTTTGAAGAATGTTCTACAGGAATCTCTTGGTTTAAGGTTTCCTATATACCGTATTGCCCTTTTCTGTAAAATTAATAGACTTTTAAATAAAGTTTGACTGCATGCTCCCCAAAACGGTATCCCGTAGCGTAAGTGAGAATCTATGAGTACATAGTACACCATCTTTGCAGTGCTGAGACCCAATTCTTTATAAATCACTCTAACCGCATAACAGCCAGAGGCGACTTTTCTAGTGAGTTGTTTAACATGATCCACAAATTATAAATTATGGTCAATGAAGACTCCTAAAAATTCAGTGTTATTTTTAAATTCCAGTGATCTGTCTTCAAAAAAAAGTTCGTTGATTGAGCATCTGAATGATAATAAATTTGTTTTAGTTCAGTTTAAAGATGAAATGTTTGAATTACACCAATCTTTAACGTTTTTCAAGTCGTTAGAGATTATTTTGTACAACTCGCAAGTGTTTTTATTATTCCAAAGTATGGTAGTGTCATCTGCAAATAAGGTGAACTTCCCAGAAATAGTAAGCTTGGTGAGATCATAAATATATAATAAGAAAATAATGGGACCTAACACAGAACCTTGTGGAACTCCAGAATTATTTTCCCTTTTTTTTGAAATGTGAGATGTTTTGACCATTTGCGTCCGTCCCATTGAGTAGGAATCGAACCATTTGTGAGTTACTCCTCTGCATCCATAACGTTGGAGTTTTCTCAGCAGTATTTTGTGATCAACGCAGTCGAATGCCTTTGACAGGTCACAAAATACTGCGGCAGACTTTTCACCAACATTTATCTCAAAATAAACTTTATTCAGAAATGAGAAAATAGCATCGTGCGTATTTTTATTATTCTGGAAACCGAATTGATTTTCACTGATGATGTTATGCTTATTTATGAGTCCAAGTAGTCTATTTTTAACTAATTTTTCGATGATTTTTGCGATGGTTGGTATGAGAGATATAGGGCGGATATATGAGGGATCATCATACATACCCTAGATCAATGCATTTGTAATTATATTAGTAATTGCCCATTTCGAGATTCAAAAATGTTTCAACTTCAACTGAAGGGACTAAATATTGCTGGCGAAATCAATATTGATCCAACGGAACTACACAGAAATAACGATACTTACAACATACGGAATCCGCCACTGGAATTTACCGTAGGTTCCTTCGAAATCCTCAGTGGTAAAACTATTGCGTTTCACCCGGAACTGACAACCGAACAATGATCCGCATAATCCAAGCTACAGCTTCCGCATATGCCCATTATACCATTTACCTACACCTATGTTAAGTAGCTGTCATCTTGTGCGACATCTCTATTGACAATGTTAGGTTAGGTATAACCTGAGACGCGTAAGCCTCATTCGGCGTGCCTAATGAACCGTGCCAGTCGCCTTAGTCCTTATCCTCGATGTCAAAACGGTCGTGAATGGCTTGGACTCGAACGAGATCGATTTAAAAATGTTTTGACCGCAAGAGATTCGGCTT
The DNA here is from genome assembly GCA_015342065.1 of Leptinotarsa undecemlineata. NCBI lineage: Eukaryota > Metazoa > Arthropoda > Insecta > Coleoptera > Chrysomelidae > Leptinotarsa > Leptinotarsa undecemlineata. Next base: position 6,469 of record WOGP01007309.1, read on the forward strand.
TGTGTATGTGGGAGCTCGGATTTTTCGGATAATAGACCATATTCAAGTCTTTATGTCGGAATAAATGTAATCCTATATTTCTGAACGACGGTTTTACAGGGCTTTTTGTCGGAGTACAATGCACTCGAGTCAAAACATTTAATTTTATTGAGTTGTCGGAGATTTTGCGGATGGATGTTTCCTCGATGCTTCTTCGGTTTGTCGATGGAGCTTTCATGTAGAGTGGTTTGTCTTTTTTTTTGTGGTGAAGGGAATTGAAATATCATCGATACATACTGAACAGCAAGAAATATTGTAAACTATTTCCATCATATTAGAAAAATTATCATATATATTAATGAAGACACGTTCCAAATAAATGAATTATCCAAATAATTGAAAGTTTGTTCGGATGTAATTCAATGTAACTCAATTACGCAAAATTTATTGGATTTCATTCAACCAAAAAACTGGTGAAAAATTTAATAACTACAAATTCTTATAATAATAATAATAAAAATGTTTATTAAAAAAATATATAAAAAGATGAAATATGAACATATATCAAGCACAGAAGTCACTGAAGCTCATAGAGCTTCTGCATGACATTTATTGAGTTCACAAATCTATACATGAAGCTCCCATATTAAATGCCTGTCTATAATTATTCCTAAGTACTTAGACCTATCTTTTTACAGAATATGTGTTATATTGCTCACCACCTAAGGACCTAATTCTGGTAAATAGTTGGAATATGAAGTGAATGGTAAATAGTATGATTTTTTATCATTCATTGTTAAACTGTTGAATTTGAACCAGTCACTATGTAAGTCTTGTTCGGCTTAATTTTTTACATCTGTCCAAATTTTGTCCTCATAAAGTATTGCCATATCATCATGATGATTTTACCTTTAGATCGATATGTCATGAGACTGTTTATGTAAAGAGTGAATAATAGAGGTCCAAGAACAGTTCTCTGTGGAACTCCAGAAGAAATTGCCCTTGGGAAACTCACTATTCCATCGATTTCTGTAATTTGTTTTCGTTCTGAAAGATAGCTTTCCATTAGTTGGTATGCGGGTCCTCTTATCCCATAGGATTGCAGTTTTTAGAGAAGGCGTTTGTGACACACTGAATCGAAGGCTTTTGATAGATCTACAAAAATTAAAATTAATGGAATTTGTTTGTCAATTGCTTTATAGATATCAGTGGTTAAAACATATATCGCATCCTCTGTACTTCGACCTTCCCTAAATCCAAACTGGTTGTTGGAGAGAACTCAAATGCATACATTTGTGTCTTCACGATTTTCTCAAATATTTTAGAAAACACCGACAACAAAGAAACTGGCCAGTATTCAAATTTTTGCCCTATTTCCATTCTTGTACAAGGGTTTGATGATTCCTAACTTCAAGCAATTTGGAAATTTACCTTGCTGTAAACATGTGTTTACTACAAATGTCAGAGGAGCAGTAATGAAATTTTTTAACTCTTTTACCGTTTCAGATCTGATAGAATCCCATCCAGGCGATTTTTTATAGGTATACATATATAGGTTCTATAGGTAAACCTAAAGTGGCAAGATTTTTGTACTTTTCAATGAGAAAAACAATGATGCTGCGTTACTTGTCGTCGAAAGGTGGCTATCTACTTTTTCTTTCTAATGGATTGGGATATTCATGACATCTCTTTTGCTAGGTATTTTAATATTCTATCCAATATTAGTCAGTACTTGGAAATAGGAACAGTCATTCCTGAGTCAAGAATCTGCAGAGCAACAATAATTATCATAATTTCAATATTAGTCAAAACGTATTCTAGGCTTTCACATTACAGAATATTCCCGAAGTTATTCGTTGTAAACTCTCTATCCACGAGTTTTGGAATAATCTGTCGTTGTGTATCATATACTATAACTTTCATGAATACCCCGAAAAATCTAAGGACGTTATATCAAGTGATCTAGCGGACTAAACTGAAGGACCACGTCTGCCTATCCAACAGTTTGGATAATTGTCATCTGGCTTTTCTCTGGCCTGTTATAATGAATATCTTGCTGACATTAAATTAGCCAAACTGATAGATAGGCAAACGTAGTCTCTTAGAATGACCCGCTAGATCATCTGATATGACACCGTTAGATTTTTTTGAGATTATTTATAGGATATGAAGTGTATCTATGTTATACAGTTTATGCAGTTTATTGCAGAACCTCTAAATGATATAAAAAGTGCTCACAACAAAGCTACCCTAGATAAACATTTCCTTGTGTAGGAAATCAATTTGTATATAGATTTCATTATTTGCAGGAAGTGGATGTCGAACATTTTTTAAAATTTTTTTTAAAGGAGTGAGTTTCAGATATTTTTTAAGATCATGTTATTTAGATCATCAGAAGATGCCCCTTTCTATTTGAGAAAAGTTGACAGGGTTCTCTTAACGACAAATAATACTATTCACATATAGTAAGAAGGCATATTTGAAGACTGGCTGTATATCAAATTATCTAAAAGAACAATTCATGCAGGCCAGTTCCAACTCACCTACACTGTAGGTTAATGGACTGACACCTATCAGAAAACAACTACTCCCCTGGCTAATACCACGAAGGGCGTTGGAATTTATCCCATTGGTGTTAGTGCAGGATCCTTCACAGAAGAATTCCTGCATTTGCTATTGGCGATACAACTGTTGGAATCGATTTTCAATTATTGGAACAGGCATACTTACAGACCGGTTTCGGGCCGGTTTGGCCTTTTGTCAGTCCAAGGTAGTTTCCATCATCAACATGAAGTCGATTATTTCCCATAATTAAAAATCTAAATCCTTTCAGAGTATCATTCGTCGAACTAAGCTGAAGAGAACGACAAACAAGATATTTGTCATCGCTTCATTTGCACGTAAACGAGGTAACCACTCGAATAACTTCTTAGTTTTGATTGTTTTCTGATAGGTGTCCATTGACCTACTGTGTAGGTTAGTTGAGACTACCCTAAATGAATTTTTGGCGATAATTTCAATAACACCATACTAATGTTTCTCTTATTGAAGAGAATACGTAGATAATGCAACAGTTATACGAGTAATTGATTTCAACTATTTCGCGGCAGCCAATTTTCCAATTTAAGATGAATATGCGAAAACTCTCACATGACTGACGATTGATAATACGAGTATATAATTAGGTTAGGTTAAGTTAGGTTAGGTTAGATTAAGTTAAGTTAGGTTACGTTCACTTCAGCGCTCTCAACGTATTCCAGATCATTTCAGCAAACAATTTACGGTTCGGTATACCTTTTCAAGATTTCAAATTTTTAAATCTTAGTATGATTAACTAGACTGCGGCTTTGCCTGTTTTTTAGCTTTTACTGTAAGATCGATAACTTTCAACACCTCGTATATTTACCTTTCACGGAGCTAAAATAATCATCCTAACATCGATCGAATCCCATCTGCCGAATGAGCGGTGGCAGGTCTGGGACGAAGCGACACCTTTGCCACAAAAGGGTGTACGTTCCTCGCACGGATCCGAGCAACAAATTGAGGCACAATAAGCAGGCACTTTGGACTGCTCTCTCGGTTCCGTTCAATTCTATTGAGTAGGTGTCGTGTGGATGACATTGGACACCTGACCTCGCTCTCGCCTCTCTTATCTCCTCGTCTAAAGTGGTTCTTTTCATAGCGAATAATGCACTTTTCTCGAACTCTCGTCCCGTTTTATTCGCATGAGGATAAATAAATAGGCGATTACCTACCGAGTGTCCGGGAACACTAGTATCTCGGTTGCGATCTTTGACGTTCTGGGGTTCGAAGGGTTGTGATAACGAGCTCTGTCGAAAACTGGATGAGAACGTAAATATACGCCGTAATAGTCCAGTAACGACATTGAAGTTTAAAATGAAATATTGCCTAAATGTTGTTAGGGGATTCCCCAAACATTTTTACTAACACCGTGGAAACGAATATTACATACTGGGCTACAATTCGTATACACAGCAGTATATTTGAATGGTTGATAGTGAACGCGATACCAGGGAGATTGAACAAATTGCAGTGAATAACTTCAAACCTAATGTAAGAATACCCTCTCATAAAATATAATACTGGCACCTTTAAGACACTCACGTATATCGTAAAAACATCAGATGAAATAAAAAGAGTGCTAAATGAACAAATTATTAACATAGCATCTAGACATATAATGAAAAATGTTTCCAAATTTGAAGCTCTCATTCGGACGCCATCTACAGAAATTTGCAGAAATACTGTACCCCTTTTCAATGCTTGACACTGTAGACCAACTTAGTTACACCGGAATAAGAGGCACTTCAAGAATACCAATAAAACAATAAATACGGTTGACTTGAGAGTTTCATTCTGGTTTTGCATCCCTACCCTTGAAATCAATGAATGAAAATACTGAAGTCTCACTATTGAACATAAATTGTCACTGGATGAAGAAATCAGAGTGTCGAGGTTCTGAGATTTTTTACTCTTTCCAATGGTTACTTTACTAGGAAATATAACAACCTTACGAATTCTGATAAAACTCCTATTTCCAGAAACCATCAAGGAATCTCAACACTATTGTGTTACATTCCTCTAAAAAGATTCTTCTGGTTCTTGAAATCCGAAATTCTCCATCAGTGGAGATATTTTTGTGCTGGTATGTTTCTTATGCTTGAACGCTTCTCATGATGTGCCCTTATAATACAAAAAAACTATTATGAAAAAATCCTGATGACTCCATGACTAGTTATAATTGACAATTCCAAAATATGATTCTGTATAATCCACTTTTGAATTAATATCAATAAATATCTCAAAAAATTTAATTTATTCTTATGGATTATTCTCATTACTTTTAATAATAATAATAATCAACGTCTTTATTATTTCCTTTCATTAGACACTTCTATAATATTTTGGTCTAAATATTATTCAAAATAAATGAAAATGAAAGACGAAGGTCACTTTTTGTAGAGACGGGTCTCTAAAAATACTGTTCCTAAATATTCCTAAATAAACTGGCATGGAAAAAACTATTTCAAAATTTCATTCTTCACACATAAAATCGATGTCGGTTCAGAATTCAGGCAGTTCTACCACCTGTTACATTGGTCCCATAATCCACAGGGAGCTCACCGATTCCAAGTATGACATTACTAAACGAAGATACCTCTGTCTGTAGGTTAGATCCAAAGTGAGTGGGGCTATTTGTCTCTCCGCCGCAACCCGCAAGGGTTCATTGTGGCTCACACAAATTCACATTCACATTGTCTAATTATAATATAAATTGATTAGAAATCCCTGAAAAAAATAAAAAGATTAAACGAAAATAACAATTTTACTAAACACAAAAAACTGAAATTACAAGGAATTAACATACAAGCTACAAAC
>WOGP01007310.1:0-11845 GCA_015342065.1 Leptinotarsa undecemlineata
ATATATTGTTATATTGTTATATTGTTATGGCATACTAGAATCAAAGACAGAAATATTCAGCACGATGTAACTTACAATGTCACGAGCGAGATCATCGAATATTTCACAACGATGCCGTAATGCAATCAGACTGCAGAATATTGTGAATCAATCCACTTGAGACGAAGAAGAAATCACACGAGAGGAGAGCTGTGTTGATTGTTGCCAGATCTACTGTTTTTGCAATAGATCCACTGTTTTGGTTATCGCCCTACTTTTCTACTGTTTGAGACTGAAAACCTATTGATAACTCTATTCACTTTATATAACAGTTATTGAATGAGTGTGATTAGTAGAAATTTTCATGCATATGGTTTGCATATATCAAATATATTTCACACTGTTTTTTGTATCAATGCAGGGTTTTTCTGACACAAAATCTACTGCTAAGCATGAAATTTAACCTGGCAACAATAGCCATGGTAGTATGGCGACTTTGTGCTTGATGAGCACCACAAGAAAAAGACAATATATTTCAATCCCTACTAATATTATAAATGCGAATATACGTTTTTTCGTAATGGTTTCACGCGAAAACTCAACCGATCATCATGAAATTTTGTACACATGTTCTTGGAGGTATTTGACGTAACATATTAAAAAAAATATTTTTTATATAAGATAAAAAAATTGTTTCAGCTGTTTGGAATTTTTCTATATTTATTGTTATTTTTATTTTTAGGTTAGATTAGTTTATTTTTGTTACAGTTTCAAATTTACCTGTCGAAAACTGTCATTGTACCTATGTTTCATAATACACGACAAAAATTTGTATATATTTATTTTCAAATACGTCAAAACACAATGAATGGGATGAAATCAAACACCGGTTGAGATCATTGAAAATAAATTGTCTGACGGCCGGATCAGGGGAATACAAAACCAACACTTCACATCAGCCTCCAATTAATTTTTTTGACACGTCTCCGATTATCGAGATATCAAAATAGTTTCTAACGGATCAACCTTGGTGAAGAGCTTGTATATGTATATGACATAATTCATTCATTGAAATAACAAAAGTTAATTTGACTCACCCGAATGTGAGCCATATGTCACAGCACATCACGTTCAGCCAAGCAAATAGGGCGGTGGAAAAGAATATCAAACTAAATCCTGAAAATTTAATGATTTAGTGAACGAATGAGATTGAGTGGTAGATGTTTTGAATAGTATTGTTCTTTAACCGATTCGGCGATACAGAAAGTAAATAAAACACTAAAATAACAGTAGAAACAGGATAATAGAAATTTTTAGGAAATTGTTTCGATGAATAACAACAATAACCGACAAGAAAATATTGACCTCTCCCAATGTTATTTTATGGAGGATCTGACATGATTTCGTAAAACGAATACTTAGTAATAATAATAATTCTAACACTTATTTCTTATTACAGCGTACAAAGTTAGAATTACAAAAAGTACAAGATCAGAAACAGTTATGAAATGAAATTATTGTTGAATAACATCATTCGCAATTTAAATACATAAATGTTAAATATGCAAACATATAGGAAGTTTGAGTTATGTAAAAATATAAATAAAAGAGAGAATTAATTTCATCACATAGTTATGAGAAGTGTAATAAAGAAAATCATTAAAACAATTATTTTCAATATCTAACTATTGTGTAGCAGTTTTTTCAAAAAGAGCCTTTTACAATCTTGATATGAAAACGGTAAAATTTTTTTATAGTTTAATTCATCTTCTAGATTATGAAATATTTTAGGTAAAAGATTAAGTTTTTTTTTGGCGATGAGGTGTTCTATTAAGTTGGACAACAGTTTATCTCAAGGACGAAGACAAGGTTAATGATGTTGCTGGGAAAGTATATTAGGCTTGTTTCTTAATACGCATACACAGATTCTTTCTTAGATTGTTTCATTTGTTATCATTATATCAAGTTCTCCAACTATAAAATGTATGACTTCTATATACTGTATAAATAGTTTACACTTCTTGTTGTATATTTTACATCAGGTCATTAGCGTATATCAAAAATAATTTTCCAGTATTGAACCCTGTGGTACACCTTGTTTAATGAGCACTTACCAGAATATTCACAACACGGACTAGTTGACTTTCACCATATATGACGTTAGATAAAACATATGAAAATTTAGTGTCTATCTACAAGTAACACTATAAATACATTTCTTATATTTTTGGTAACTGGAAATCTGAAGGACTGCAGTCAGGAGATTAAGTAGGCCATATCAAAAGACATGGTGTTATGCCTTTCTCAGAAAAAATAGTCACATGTTATGGTCTCATAGTAACTCATTGCCTAACAATCCGAATTTGGAATTTGATCATTATACATTAGAACAATGTTTCAGTGAAAATAATAAGGAGCCGCTAGCAAGTGAAATGAAAAATTCATATTTTTCACTAGACACACAAATACAAATACAAATAGTTGTTATCTAATATCAAGCTACGTAGTATATTTTTTCAAGTTTCTAAATTTTGTTCTGCATTATGAAACTCATAATGCATCTACATGTATCTTATATCGAATTTTTGCGAAAAAAATATGCTTTCAGTGGAAGACCTGGTACCTATATTCTATTTTCCATATTGCATGTGACACTTTACGATTACATAAACAATCTCTTTACTTCAGAAATGAGCCATGAACTTCAAAGCTTAACAGTTTTTTTCCAGTCTACTACACAGTGTTTCGATATGAGAAGTGCGTTTTTAGTCCAAGGCGGATCATCCTTCTCGTATGCAATAAAATTTTTGGATGAGTCACACTGACAATTGTGAACTTCATCATTACTGTTTCAGGTAACCTCTTGGGTTCTTTTCTTTAGCATCATTATATCAAGTTATCTAAAATTGATGTCACCTATATACGCTACTGTATAAATAGTTCACAATCCTTGAACATTTTTCATGAGGTCATTAACGTTTATCAAAAATAATTAAGATTCCAGTATTGAACCCTGTGGAACACCTTCATTAATGTATACTAACTAGAGTAGTCACAGCACTGACTAGTTGACTTTTTTTTCCAAATAGGATATCAATTCTGAAAAATGAAAATATGCTATTGATAATACTTCTTTCTCACCAGAACAAAAATGCTCTGTCTCTCAACGCGCGTTTTGCTAACCAAGTTAACATTATCAGAAGATGATTGGAACTTATTTGTCTCCTGACAATGATAACTTGATTAGTGATTTTTTACATTCAGCTCTGAAAGCTTGGAAATACTTGGAAGCAAGCTGATTCCCCTGCGGTTTTCCCTCGTTTTTATAAATTTGTATCATCTTTGCCAGTTTTGAAAAATTCGGAAAAATTACAGTTTCAGTACCCAAGTTCACTTGCGCTTGAGTGTTAATCATCTTCTATATCAATAATCTCAAATTTCATCAATAGACGCAAGTGATGAATTTAACGCAAGAACATAGATTGTTTGCATATCGAAATGTTGTTTTTCATATAGTTGAGATCAACATTTTCTGGTCGTATACATTTAGAAAACTTCAAAATTGAAGATATTAGTCATGTCTTCATTTGATACTTCAAGATCATCTCGCTGAATTTTCATTTCATTTGCCAGATATTCTTTTTACATCACATTTTCACTTTGTAATTCATATATAAATAATACAGGATTGCTTGTATGCCACATTTCTGCTATAACCAGCCTTTCTGAAACGTCAAGAAGCCTGATATTAATTCCAGTCTCCAAATAAACGCCATTTTTGCAAAATCTAGTACTATAAATTAATATTGATCGAAATTGTCTCACCTGTCAACATGCAGAACGAATCATTCGGTTCCAAATCGGTTTGGGCATAGATCAGAAGCAAAAACAATAAGAGCATGCCAACACAGTAGTTGATCAGGATCTTCCCGAAGAGGTTTCTCGTTTCACCCAACAACAGGTAGATCAGAATGGTCAGCACCAGAAAAACGCATGACAGTATTTTGGGCCACTTCGTGTATACGAATTTGTCCTCGATCTTTAAATCACGAAAGCATTTGAAGAAGAAAAACCCCATCGCTTTGGGGCTGTTGGAATGTTCAATGCAATAGGAATTCTGGAAGAAATATATAAAAAATATGGGAAGAAGAAACCATAAGATATATTTTTTAAGGAACAGAGATATCGTTCTACAAATGCAGTTGCGTATTCGAAATTATTATATGAACAAATTAATACAGTAGAAGTAATGACAAAATAAGCGAGTTAGAACAAATTCTGTGACGAGTTAGGTATGAAACAACCACACAGGACTTACATGAAATTCAAGTCATGGAAAATCACGAATATTCTTTAATGAAAACTGTTGTGCAGTTAGTTAGACCATTTTAGGCAAATGAAAATCTGAAGGACTGCAATCAGGAGATTAAGTGGGACATGTCATAAGACATGATGTTTAAACTCAAGAATTTATGTGCGTTCCTCAGAAAAAAATCATCTGTTATGGTCTTACCAACCTTAGAACAATGTTTCAGTAATGATAAAAGTTTTTATTCAGAATCAAGCTAGATACCTTATTTTCTCAAGTTTCTAAATTTTCTTCTTCATCGTGGAGTGTTTCCTGTCAGTGGATTATGTTGTACTCACCGGTTCATCAAGTCCTTCCTCTACAAAAGATTCTGTGATATTCTGGTAGAACCTGAAGACGCCATTTTTCAGTAAATTGAAAATGTACCGTTCTTCACTCATTAAGAAAATTCTGCCACATGCCCGGTTAGATATCAGTGCAAATGATGCTGAAAATGAAAATAACATGGATCAAATATATCTATATCTTTTCGAAATTAATTTTATATGGTAAGAATATTATACAGGGTGCTTCAGTTTGTATAGCGCTAAGGTAGAATGAAATACTCTTCCATTTATCAAATAGAAAGCCAGTATTTTCACTGATAGTTTTACGAACAGTTCGAATATTTCCATGGGTTTCATTATATTCACCATTATATTATATTCATTCAGAGACTTTCATTTTTCCTAATATTTAAGATGTTTTTCACATGCGATATGTTGTGTATAAGGAACATGAATATTTTCTAGGAAATGTCAGTTTTTGGGAAATAAATGTATGGTTCTCTGTTTCTCCATCATGTCTTATGGAATTTGGAAAACTTTAAAAGACGAACAAAAGTAATTCCCTGATTGATTCGGCCGTTAGTTGATGAAGATCTATAGTAATTTCAAAAACTACACCTCACGATTTTATCTTCACAAACTTTATTTGAAAAATATATCACGTGTTCCGCTAAGACATAGCATTTTCAAGTGATTTATAAATCTCTGTCTTAGCGAAACATGTGATATATTTTTCAAATAAAGTTTGTGGAGATCAAACCGTGAGGTGTAGTTTTTAAAAAAATAATTCCCTTCAATATAAATAATTTAAAGAAAATGGGAAGTTAAAAATTCAACTTCACAGTTTAACCTAAAAAATAGAATAATTCGCAATTTACATTCTCAGAAATGTTATCTCTGTTAAAAATCTGTTTTTCCGTTAACCAGCTGCCAAGCCCCTACGAACGACAACCCTCAGAAGTCGAAACTTGTGCGAGCTAAGGACTAACGAGGTCTTAACTTTCAACGTGTGATTCCTAACACGTTACATCCTTCTTCTCTACTTCAGTATCAAACCAGTTTAAAACAGTTCGAACAGAACTTGCTTGAACAATATGCATCCATGTGTCTGAGGGGATGAATAAAGTTGAACCAACATCGTTTTCTATGATGTAGTATTCCTGATAAAATTCTTGTGCATAAACGAGTAGGTACATTCCATGTTTCCTACATTCTTTTCATTATCGTTTTCTTATCGTAACATATTCCTCCAATTATTATAAATACAGGTTGAAAGTGGATGTCATGAAAATATACGTTTTTTTTTTAGAAAATGTTCAATATGTTTGTTTCGAAACGACATTTTTATAATAGGTACGCAATTGAAGTCTCTGACCATGTTGAATTACTCTTGTTCTTTTTCGAGCGTGTGATACAGAACGATGAACAATTGAGTTGATAATATTTACATGAATTCCCTTTCTATTTTCATGCTTTTGATGTCACTCAATTTGTTAATTCATGCGAAAGAATACTGCACTAACTTATTCATACAGATATAAATATATCAAAACATGTCTCAACTTTTGTAAACTGACAGAAATAACTAGAAGGTGAATCATTAGTTCAACTGTACAAAGTAAAAAATTGTCATAACAATTTCTCTTATGAGAACACTATCTATGGGACGTAGTCTTTCAGGCAATATTCAGAGAAACGCTCCTGTGGAACTCCTGTTGTAGTTATTCAAAGACACATATTGAGCTTTCCCATGCCCAGAATACCAAAATGTTCAGCTTCATAAGCAAAGTTGGGTGAACTTTTTGAAAAACAAAGGGACAGAAACACCCTGTTTTAGGAGAATGTAAGACTCACGATTAGAATGGGAAGACAATGTATGGACAACCAGAAGAATATGGACACGTATCCAACAAACCTTCAAATTTGTTTAGGGGGAGGTTTAAAGAAATGTTTTCCGGCAATTCAGAAGAGATGGACGAGTCAGTCCTCTTTCCCTTGATTTTCTCCTCTTCATTGGAAATATTTCCATCGTAGCGTTTTCATCAAATTTATTTTTCACAAGTTTGTTCGACATTTAGTTCTTGACTTGTTTTTTCAATACAGTTTTTATAGTTGATTCGATATACCACATGGTTCATTCTATCTACAGATTATTTCTATTGTAACTATACATTTGACGGAAGCTATTTTGTTGGACTTAGATACAGTGGAACATTAATTTATCTCCGGTCGTGATTGCCAAATTTTTTCTTGTGTATATTTAATAATTAATACCCATTATTAATATCTATATCGGTTTTTTCAATGTATCATATATCTAATTGAAATCGTCATGTGGGCTTATTAGATTTCTATATATCAGTTTGTTTCTATCTCTCTTCCTTCAAGGCGATAGGTATGTATATTATATAAATAGTGCGTCAAATTACTCCCCCTCTGTAGATTACAATGTTCGAATAATAGAGGCGCGACAATAAATTTGGCTTAACTTGTTTCGATATCTAATCTCTCCTAATATAATTAAAAGGTTTTTATTGGTAATATAAAGTATTGCAAACTAAATAAACAAATTTTTCAATACCAATCAATTAACATATTGGTCTCTTAACTCATAAAAAATATATAATGATTTTCTCTTGCGTTCGGGTTTGCTCTTTCATGATAAAGATATAACAACGGCTGTTATTTGTTTTTCCTCTGGCAATCTGGCATTGAGAATAATTCATTATGAAAATCTAATTGCGAGCAACTAACTGTTTCGTTGCATTATGTTAGAATCATGTAGTCGTAAAAATAAATCGAGTGACAAATTTATCTATGTTTATTTGAAATAGACTTTAACACGAAAAATATCGCTGAAAGTAATGTATCAAAGCTGTAGTAACGTGGCTATTCTTTGTTTATTTTTGTAGTTTATTCTAACCCGAGAAGATGGAAGAATATTAAACCACAAGAGAAGCGACAGAACGTCAAAATTTGCATGCATTTTTTTCTCAGATGCATACATCATTTCGGTTGATTTTTTGCCATCACTTGGTTCTTTTCATTTGTCTATGAATAAACAAAGACCAAATGACCTGTTCTAATTAGGTGTTCATAACATTTTAACCAAGATTGCCACTATTGCTTCCAGCAAAGAATCTTTAGAATTTTTTGAATAGATATCATTCTAAATTGTCCAATATAGCTTTGTATGTTCAGGGTATTGTAAGTGATACAGGGTCGAATTTTCAATGAACTACATACTTAAGTTGTTGAAAGTCACTTCAGATGACTCAAAATTTCAGCTCGGCTGAAAATCCAAATGATTCAACAAAAGGTAGAAGAAACAATTTTAAAAAGGATTCTCTTCAGGTTGACAGTAAAAAAACAACAAATTGTAATTTTCGCAACTTTGGATGGCTGTAACTCTAGAAACGAGAGAGAGCACCTATTTTTTTTTTCGAATTTGTACCTTTCCCGGCAAAATACATAAGTACACATTTTTTTTTCAATTGGCGAGTGTAACCTAGCCGAAAGTTAACCAAGTTGAAAGTTGTGAATATAATTTTGCTTCAAAGGTCACCATTATCAGTTACACGTTAATGCGACACTATGATTGAAAAAAACTAGACATATATGACCTGCTAACTATGCGAAGTCGAGGCAACTAGCTAGTTTATAAATGAAAATGTTGTCATTATACAATATGAATTAACGAACATTGCGACAGTGTTAAATTTTAGTGAATACCTTCATTTTACCATAAAAAATAAAAATTTTAAAGTCCCAATATGTCCCATGACCGCTTCAAAAGTTATTCGGGGTTAAAGGTCAAAATTTCAGGTTTTTTAAGTTTTTCTCGAAAAATTTTGACCTTTGACCCCGAATAACTTTTGAAGCGCTCATGGGACAGATTGGGACTTTCAAATTTTAATTTTTTATGGTAAAATAAAGGTTTTCACCAAAATTTAGCTCTGTCGCAATATTTGTTATTTCATTACTGTTTTCAGGTCTAAATTGACCAGACTAGTAAATCAGAGCTTACTGTGAATATTAAGTAATTATCAATGTTGAATTGACACGTATTATTTGTGAGTTATAACCCAGCAATGGCGGTGAAATAACTTGTAATACTCATTTTCTAACGGATAGACTCATTTATAACGATATTTTTCCATAATGTTATCAGTTCAACTCTATTTCAACTTTTCGCGAAATGAATTACATTTTCCAGAAGTATTCATTTGACCCTTTGGTACACTGGGTAGATGAGCTAAGTCATAATGAATGACAGACAGAAACATTGAACAAAAGCAATGTATATAATTCACGAAAACTGAACATTCACAAAACAGAAATTTATATCAATAATATAAATTCGTGACAAGTCACAATTCGAGAAGGAGGTCTACTACCAAATATATACTTCAAAATCTAAAGAGAAAGTGTCAAACAATAATAATTCCTTCATCTCAATTTTTAATCATTTATAACGATTTATTTTGCATTAACTAATGGAAAGCATCCAAAATAAGCCATTCTATGTGCAGACATTTTCATTAGGTTGTCATGGCGAATATATCTACCATGAATATCTGAATTTGTGAAAAATATATTGCTATTTCCATGAGAAAAAGTTATACATTTCAAGATAATCTAAAACATGCAAAAATATGATAAACCAGAGCGATACTTGATAAAAATCCAGAATAACGTATTCAAAAAACATCTTCATTGTGAGATATCCACTTGAAAGTTTACAAACCGTAACACTATACGAATAAAAATAGATGGATAGATGAAAAACTTTTCGATTTATTCAGAATAAGTTCACTGAGTTGACACCAAACGCTAAATTTATCTGCTAATGCTTTGGTTTTTCCAGACACAGCTATTCCGGTATCATCAGCAAACATGGTTATATACCATTCAGAAAAGAACCCAGGAAAATGATTTAGGGAGTAAGAAAATAACGGTGGCCTCAGGACAGACCCTTGAAGCATTCCTCAAGTGACATCTGTGGTTGACGGTGTATTGAACAGTAAATTTCCATCCATAAAAAAATGTTAAAGTCGTGATATGACCCTTGAACTCATCATTATCATTTTTTCATCATCATTCATTGTGTTAAACAGTACTAGAAAGCCAAACAATTTTTTCCAAACGATCCTTAAATAAACAGCAGGAAAAACGTTTAAGTGAAATCATGAACATCAATCCAAAACAAGTTTTTTTTCATCTCCTGAAGACACCAACTTGGTGAAATACGCGTCGAAAAGTATTGCATTTGTGGTTAAAAGAGCTTGTTTCAAATTCATGCTACCCCAGAGGTTCCAGTTTAATCTTTTGTTACGGAACAATAACTCTCTCCAAACCTGCTATTATCAACTCATTTTGATATGTTGAGAAGTAGAAGTATATTAAAATATCGAGTGCAATAGAACTATACTGCGATCTTGCTTCATATATGAATATCTGCGTAATGTCAAAAATGTAATAAGTGAAAATAAATTGACAAAGCAGGAGGACATACACTATCATGATACCAGGGCCAAAACAAATGTAAGGCTGCCCAAATATAGGTTGTGTAAATCACAAAACTCTTATTCATATATGTCTTTGAAATTTTTTAACGTGTTACCATGTGAGTTTCAGACTTTGGACATGAGTATGAACACTTTAAAAGTGAAAATTAGGAATTTTCTTTTACAGAATGCCTTTTTATCCATATGCTTTGCATATCCTAGTTGAATATGTTTATATCCATATGCCAAATTTTATTTGGCATATGGATATAAAATTGCCGTAGACACAACTTTTTCAAGTAACTTTCTGTTAAATTCAATCTAGAAATGCATTTTTTAAATTTTTTTCAAAAATAAAGTTGAAATTGACAAACACTGAACTCCAGTGGTCGCAGTTGGCCGCATCATTTTAAGTTAAATTTAAAGCACAAACAAGTGCCGAAGTTAAACTTCATTAAAACTTTTCGAAAAAAAAGTTTCCCATATGGTGCGCACGTTAATGGTGACACTATATATAAAAATAAAGCTCAACAGAAACGCTTTACAAAGATGTGTAGATCATGCAAAGAAATAACTTTGAGACACAAACTGGCAGAGAAAGCCCTCTTGGAACAACTACTTTCATGTAAACATTGAATTGTTAGAAGTTCACAAGAAATTTGGTGAAAACTGTAAACAAATACTTTGTGATATTATTTTAATGAAGTAAAATGAAAGAAACTAAAATCGTTTTACACAACGGTGAGTGTTTAAAGTATTTTATATAATGCCATTTGTTCTAATATTTCCAAACTTTCAGATTGGTGTAAGGCAAATTTATTAGCTTTCAATGTCTCAAAAACCAAAGTTTTATCCTTTAATTGCATTCTTGATAATATTCCTCTAGCTTCAAATTCGAATGTGCTTGAAAACACGTCATGCAACAAATTTCTGGGGTTATTAATTGATAATAAGTTGAAATTTGTGGACCACACACTATCTCTTAACAAAAAACTTTCATCTGGAAGTTAGGCTGTGAAAATAACTTTTAACGAACTAGGACTAACTGCAGCTAAAATCACATCTACGATATGGGATCCCTTTCTTGGGGGTAAGTAATCAAACTCGACTCGAGTCGATTTTCATTCTGCAGAAAAGGTCATTAAGATTTCTCTGTAGAGCCAGGCGGCGAGATTCTTGTAGGCCTTTGTTTGTCGCAAACAAAATTTTATCACTGTATGCTCTATTCATTTTAGAAACAGATTTTTTAGTGCATGAACATAGAACAGAACTCCCTCTATTGTCTCTCATCACGCCACACGCCAGACCCTAAATTTAAGTCTTCCCATACCTAACACTACTTTAATTAAAAATTCTATGTTGTATAAAGGTCTCAAGATGTATAATCATCTTCCTAACTACCTGAAATGCGTAGTAAACTGTACTGAATTTCGAAAATCTACACAGGATTTTTTTATCGAGAGGCCCTATTATAATTTGCAAGAATTTTATAACGATACCTTCTAATCATATTTTACACATTTGTTTCTATACATTATTTTTTCAATTGTTTTTGTGCTTGTATATGTATGTGTGTGGGTGCATGTATGTGTATATATGTATATTATATATATATACATACATATATAAACTCTGATTTACTTTGCCAAGCTTTCGCTTCTAGTGGGAAGCTTCTTCAGGGCAGTAAAAATGAGTAAAAAACAATGAATTGAACATATAAATCG
>WOGP01007311.1:0-11844 GCA_015342065.1 Leptinotarsa undecemlineata
GCTCGAATTAGACTGTCTCCTTCTCGCTCGTCCCTTTCCATGGGCAGCAGGTAGAAGGTCGGGTTGATTTCGTCCTCGGGATATTTGGATCGTTACAGTCCCCCCCTCGTGTTCTGCTCACGACTCGGGAAGGAACACGATGAATCTTTGGAAGGTTGATTCTTTCGAGGTCTGCCCCTTTTACGTAGTCCTATGACGGGCTTATGCTCTTCGTGTCCATAATATGGTGTCAATGCGTTGATATGATAGGTCCCTAGAGGAGTGTCCAAGGAATCAGGGGCTGCAACCTGGTAGCTTAAGGGTGAAATAACTTTCGTTATTACATAAGGTCCGTCTCGACGAGGATTGAGCTTCTTGGTTGTTTTCTTTGGTTTGGAACTTTGGGTATGGAGGGTTACCCACACTTCAGCTCCTTCAATATAAGGTGTAGTCGCTGTTCGCCTTTTATCGGCATACCTTTTGTGTCGATCTTGTTGTACATCATGATTACTCCTAGCGTCTTGCCAGGTGATGGCCATACGTTGTAAGTATGGAGTAATCTGTGGGACAAAATTATCAGAGTTCACGATTACTCGTAGGTCATTTTGAACTTCATCAAGGGTTCTCAATTCTCGACCAAATGTGAGATAAGCTGAAGTATAGCCGATACTCTCACTTTTAGCGGTATTCATGGCAAACCGTATAGTTGGCAACATTTGAGGCCATGTCTTGTGGTCGTTTTTCACAAGCATCGCGAGTCTTGGTTTCAAGTCTCTGTTTTTTCGTTCAACCATATTGGCTTCTGGATGATATACTGGAATAAGGGATTGTTTCACTTTCAATAGGAAACAAACTTGCTGCATCACCTCGGAGATGAACTGAACTCCATTGTCAGAGATAATTTTGCGTGGAAGGCCATATCTCATGAATATTTCTTCCAGAAGGACTTTAGCGCATTGCTCTCCAGTCGCAGTCTCGAGAGCGAACAATTCGATCCATTTAGTACAAGTGTCTTCTACTATGAAGATCCATCTCTTGCCATCTTCGGATTCTGGGAGAGATCCGAAGAGGTCTATGGCTATGGTTTCGAATCTCTGGGCATAAATAGGCGTTGCTAGCAAGCCTGCGGGTTTCTGATTGGTTGCTTTATATCTCTGGCAATCCGCACAGTTCTTGATATAATCAGTAATATACCTCTTCATACCGGTAAAATAATATTTTTTTGCTACTCTGGCATATGTCCTCTCTACACCATAGTGGGCAGCAGTGGGATCATCATGATACTCCTGCAGTATTCTTTTCTTCTCATGGGATGGTACCACCAGCTGAGCCTCTTCATTTTCTTCATCATCCCAAGAGTATCTATACAGCGCTCCATTGGACATTATGTAACCTCTATTAGTCCACTGGGTGATAGTGTTATCATTGGGATCCTCGAAGCTCCTAATGATTTTTGCGACATCTGGATCCTTGAGTTGTTCTTGTCGAATGTCAGTAGCTGATCGTTTCGGCATCTCAATGGCAACCATACACACATCGCAGTTAGATGTAACATCATGAGTACAAGGGGGTCTTGAAAGAAAATCGGCAAGGACATTCTGCTTTCCACAGAGATATTTTATATGGAGATTATGTCCTTGTATTTGCAAAGCCCATCTTGCTAATCGTCCGGTTGGAGATTTAAGACTTAATAACCATCGAAGGGGTTGATGGTCGGTGGATAAGGTTACATGTGATCCTTCTATGTAACCTCTAAATTTATCCAAGGCCCACACTACAGCAAGGGCTTCACGCTCTGTTGTTGAATAATTTTGCTCCGCCTTTGTTAAGAGTCGACTAGCATATTCTACTGGGTGTTCTTCAGCTCCTTCTCCTTGAACTAATACCGCGCCTAAAGCGTATGAACTGGCATCGGTTCTGATGAAGAACGGGTTTGTTTCATCCGCCTGCTGTAATACAGGAGCTGTAGTTAAAGAATTTTTCAAGGTTTCAAATGATTTCTGATGTCTCTCTGTCCAGGCCCAAGTAACATTTTTCCTAGTCAGTTCACTAAGCGGACGAGATATCTCTGCGAAGTTTTCTATAAACCTGCGATACCAGGAGCAGGCTTGCAGGAATGATTGTACTCCTTTCAAGTTACGTGGAGGTGGTAGATTTGCAATCGCCGCAGTTTTCTCTGGATCGACAGCAATGCCAGTGGGTGTTAGCAGATGACCTAGATATCTGATACTGACGCAGAGGAAAACGTACTTTTCTCTATTTGCTCTCAGTTTAAACTGCCTCAAACGTGCAAATACTGAGGTCAAGTCTTCAAGGTGCTGATCAAAGGAAGACGACAGGATAATGAGGTCATCCAAGTAGGCTAGAACAAGCACGCCACTGAATCCTCTTCGAAATTGGTCTATTAGTCGTTGGAATGTAGCTGGAGCATTCCGTAAACCAAATGCCATTCGAAGGAATCGAAACGTTCCAAATGGTGTCGTAAATGCTGTTTTATCTCGATCACTTTCTTTCACCTGGATCTGATGATATCCTGAGCGTAAATCTATGGTAGACATAAATGGAGTGTGCTTTGCTGCATGCAAAAGATCATCCATGCGGGGGAGGGGGTAAGTATCAGGAACAGTAACGGCATTCAACCTCTGGTAGTCGATGCACAGTCGAAGACCGCCTCCTTTTTTTGGGACAAGCACTACAGGAGCTGCCCAAGGACTTTCGGTTTCCTCAATAATTTTCTCCTCCAATAACTTGTCGAGTTCAACTTTCAGTTGTTCTTTCCTAACCGGTGACATACGGTAGGGTGGTAGTGAAATTGGTGCATGATCTCTAGTGTTTATAGCGTGCTCCGCATATGGAGTGGGGACACCAGTTTTCTCAAAAACATCAACGTTTTTATCTAGACAGTTCAACAATCGTTGTTTCTGTTCTTCATTGAACATCTGACCTTCATCAGGACGTAGAGCCTCGAAACTAGTTATTTGTAATTCTCTAGTAGTTGCTTCTGGTTCAAATTGCAAAGGATGGTACACCTCATCATTAGCGAAATTCCAAGTTTTGTCAGCTATGTTCAGTTGAATCTTAGAGTCTATTATGAAATCGATTCCAAGTAGTGTACAGTTGTTAGCATCCGGAATAATGACAAACGTAGTTGGGATGATACGCCCCTGGAGACACACATCCACCTTAGCAAGTAGAATTTGTTCAGTTCTGATACTACCATCAGCAAGTTTCATAACAACGGTTCTACTCGAGAATGTCTGATTAGTCTCTTTAAAAATTTTATAAAGAGAAGGTCCTGCGATACTTTGTTTGGCAGCTGTATCGATAATACCAACACCATTGAAGCCTAGAATATTGACACTAAGCATTGGCCTTGAGCGTGGTGCCAGTTCAGCAGTATAATTCAGATTTTCAACGGAAATCTCGGCACTTGAAAATTCAACCGAAGAGGTAGCAGCATTTTGACAAGTAGGACAGTTAGAGCGAATGAACCCTGGGCGCTTACAGCCATAGCATATCAAACCCGTATTCATTGAAGTTGCTGTCGCAGAATGTCTTCTCGCAGTGGTAGGTGAATTCTCCGCCACTGTTCTATTTTCCATCGGTTTGTGTTGTTTGCCTATCAACTTTCTGCAGTCATCTTTTGTGTGTCCAATATTTTTACAAAATGCACATCGCGGTCTAAGTTTACGTTTCATTTCGCTATATTGTTCATTTGCAATCGAGTCTTTACTATTCGAACTCGCGGAACTATTATCTGTATCGAAAGTGTCCTCAGCAAGTCGAGCTTTAGAAAGAAGGTCAGTAAAAGAAGTTACTGAATCCCTAGGCACTTTTTCACGAATTTTTGAATGTAATAAACCGTATACCATGTCTATTTGAGTCTTTTCATTAAGTGTTCCGGCCGGTAACTGCGCCAAAATTGAACGACACTTGCAAATAAAAATGTCTGTCTTAACATCAAGGCTCTGTTCACTACTGAACAATTCGCGGTAGACTTTGTATTCTGGTTTTTTCGGTCCAAAAGTTGTCCTCAGAAGATCTAAAGCGTCTTTCCAATTCGTCACTGTGGATTTTACTCCGTGAAACCACGTCGCGGCAAAACCGTCTAAGAGCATCGGTAAACCTTTTAAAGCATTGTCATCCGACACACTAGAACAGTCTTTGAAAATCTCAATCGCGTCCAGAAATGCATTTACATCACTATCTTTCGAACCATCGAAACGGGATGAACACTTGGAAAAGTTTCCGGTCGACGCCACTGTCTGGGTATTCACAATCGATAATCGGCTCAATAAATGTTGAAACTGTTCATCGGTGAGAGTTACAGACATCTTGCTAGAGTTCGTATTGTTCACTTGACAAGATCGCGAATCTGGCAAAACAGGCAAAGTTAATTTGATATCACGCGAACGCAACGAACGAATTGTCTTTAGGTTATCCACGGTTGCAGCAAATAATGAAAATGTACTTACAGTCTCTCAGCTTGCGATTATTTTGCTTTTTTTACCCTCAGAAGTAATGTAAAGTGATGATTGTCACCTTGCACAAGATAACCAAGAGTTTTTTTAAGTTTCCACGTGTTCTAATAATTAGAAGCACGTAGCACACAAAAAACGTTCTTATCGTTCACTACTTAAGGTCCACAATGGCTTGCGAGTGTCCTATACGAGAAGCACTTGTGTGAAAGAGACCACTGTTTTCCGAAAATATTTCGATTAAAACACTCAAATCAAACTGATATTTTCAAAAGGCCCCACGTTGGGCGCCAGTATAACATTTACTCTTTGGTTGTGGGTGGTTTTGAAAAGTAAGGATGACTTTGAATGATGCGAAAATATTTTATTAGTGAAGGACAAAGTTAAACTATTAATTGATACGCATTCCGTGACCGCTTGAATTAGACTGTCTCCTTCTCGCTCGTCCCTTTCCATGGGCAGCAGGTAGAAGGTCGGGTTTATTCCGTCCTCGGGATATTTGGATCGTTACAGTTTCGTATTTGATGCCAGAGCCAAAATAGATGAAATCAATTTGAATGAAAATTTATCAAAAGGTCCTGATCTTTTGAATTCCATAGTGAACATTTCATCCAATTTTCGTCAAAATTGAATTACTGTAATGGGAGACATCAAAGAAATGTTTTTAGGGATATGCATACGAAATGAAGATCAAGGTTCGCAGCGTTTCCTGTGGAGGGGAAGAGATAAAGACGGACCTGTCCTTACTTACCAAATAAAATCCATGACTTTCGGAGCAATCTGTTCTCCAAGCTCTGCGATCTACGGCCTTCGTGAAAATGCCAAAAAATATGGAAAAGAAACATCCAGAAGCAGTAAAAGCTATTGAAAAATATCATTACACGGATGATTACTTACACAGATTTTTAAATACTATCCAAAAGTAGTACCGATACTGAAAAGTTACCCCACCCACAAAGTGGACCAGATTGCCGAAAATAAGTAGTTTGCTCAAACAGTCTCCATAAGAAAAAGACAAGTGTCAGTGTCAGCTACATTAAAAAAGTAGTGCCTGAAGTGGAAAAACTACAATTTTCAAATATCTACATAGTTGGAGAGGATGTTGTTATAACAGATTAGAGCTCATCTAGAAAGAAAAATATACACAAATCAGCACAGTTTAATGAAATGATTTGTATCCAAGTGTAATGTGACAATAACAGTGACAAAATCAATAAAAATTGTGTGGAATATAGCCCACCCAGATTTTTAGAAATATCATTCAACAGTTTGTGTGGAATATAATAAGAAACAACTATCTCAGAAAACCAATGATATTGCCCGTCGTTTTATGAAGAAATGATGCATAAACGTAGTTTTCAGAACGAATAATAGTCTAAGTAAATTTATTAAAAACAATAAAGAGAAAACTTCGGTGTCGGAATTCACTACCTTTATGTGTGAAAGAATTGAGAAGGGAGAAAGATTTCAAAACTAAAGTAAAGGAACTCATAGAGTAATGTTAATCTTTTATTCTGAAAATAATGCTGAGCTGATGATACCTATAATTTTTAAAAAACTATCAAATACTTACCTCATAAAAATGTCTGTACCTCTTTGCTTTTTATCTGAAATCAATATTTACTGATCACTCGTCTGACTCGTCTGATTCATAAACTGTATAAACTCTAGGCATATATTCTGGATGATCATTAAGAAGTGCAAAACAAGCATCCTATGCTTAGTTTGTATTCTTATTGATCGAAGGAACACAATGATTGTACTTGTACTTGTATTCGCAAATGAATCATACATGTACTAAATGTACATGTATTGTGTGATATTCTATTCAGATGAATAAACGAATTTGAATTGATATATTTAATTACGATTTCACTTAGAATAGCTTTCATATTAAGTTGAGCAATACACAATATTTATACACCTTTGAAAATGAAGGACTGCCGAAATGTCTTTGGTATAGCTGCTGGATAGAAAAATGCCGTGAGCCTTTTGCAAACTTCTTTTGTTAACAAGTTTGTTATTGAACATATCTTGAAATATCTTCAAACACCGTCGAATATGTTTTAGCCAAATTCGACTAGTTGCAGCTGTGTAGACTGCCCTGCCAATTGCGATGCTAACTCATTCAAAGCTATCGACGACACATTCTTGCTGTTTGGACAATTTGAAAGCATTTCCTTTGCCATATCAATATTATTATTGATTATGGGATTAGCTAGTACTGCAGCTATAATAGTATTCGGGAGCACGTTACGTGGAATTGGTCGATGTCGAAAAATTGGTAAGTACAGAAAACAAAAAGTTACACTTGATTTTATATAGTCAAAAAAGGCTTTGTGTTCTTCTAACGTGTACTTTTTTTTATATTTTTCCATTCTTATTACCTCGTTTTCTTTTCTTTCCTAGTTTTTCCCATATGAACGCTAAACAAAAAATTGAGAAAGAATAAAAACACAATAAGAGAACGAATTTCAAATTAGGCTTTTTCGTAACCACAATCGTCTTGTTGTAATAACTAGCATATTTCTGATACTTAACCAACTATTCTAGAAACTGTTTGAGATACAGTAACACAATCCGCGAAGTATCACCAAACTCAGGCTACCAAACTAAGAGTAATGATTTACCGTAAACCATGTGAACGTCTATTTTGCAAAAATTAGACACCATTGAAAATCCATATCACTGAGCTCAAAATCAATTCCCAAAAAAAAAACTCCAAATCGAAAATAACCGAGCATTTGTGGATCCACAATTATAACAACAAGTGATCCGAAGCGAAATCATCCACGGGAAGACACACTGGTTTGAAAGGAACGTTAAAAGAAGCTATGTAATTTTGAACAATGAAGCATTTAGCTGGGCTAGTATGATGATCCATAACGTATGCAATCCTCTAATCACGTGGGAACAGGAATTACAAGGCACTGAAGCGGAAAACCGAAATGACACAGGAAAGATGAGAAAGTAACCTATAAATATTCTCGAATTATCAAGAATCCGACTGTTGACCAAGTAGCTTGGTCTGAAATCTATTTTTTATTTCATTGACGTTTTATGCGGGTAAAATTCTACAATTTTCTACAATCTGAAAATATATGAAAATTGTAATGACGAACTTTATACAGGTGTAAAAAGGGCAATCCTTTTAGTTCACACCGAACTATTTGTCATATTCAATCATTTGCTCCTCAAAAACAAAATCTGAGAAATTATACGGATATTTATCGTGATATTTCGGAAGCTGAGCACTGAGTCTACATATGTCGTTAAATCTAATGATATTCGCAGTTTTTTTTTCGCTGGTCCGCTTTATTTTCAAACGTCCGTGCATTCGTTAGGAAGCTGAAATTATTTGGGCCAGTTTGAATTGGTATGAGAACTCTTGTGGGTTGATTCATTTCTAGTTCAAATCACAATAATTTTTTTTTAAATAAGATTTCTACTACATTACCTTGGAAATGTTTATTTCTCCTCATTTTTAACATATTATCCAAGCCCAATTTTAGTTCCAAAAGGGTCACGTTTTCATATACAATTCTAAGACAAATATAGGCGCTCTACCTGAAATTATATAAGAGGTGTTGAGAGGTATGTTCTAATTTTATTTTTTGATGTGCAGGGAGGCCAGACCAAAGACAATCTGTTAAGTCTTCCTATCGAGGAGAATAGTTTTTGGCAATTTGCTACCAATTTAGACGTTGCTCCCTGGGAGCCAAGAGCTTTCAACGCCGCTTTTCTGCCCGAGAATATTTTATTGACTTGTGTATGAGGTTGGATTCTTCCAATCTCTCCGCACATAATCAATAGCGTAAATTTCCGCTTGAAATACAGTCGCTCCGAAGTTAAACGGGTTCCTAAATACTCGTGAGAATACGATAACAACGCACCATTATGCTTAGTTTTCTGTAATATAGCTTCTTATTTATATATTTTATGATTTTTTCATCACTCCTATTTTATTATTGTTTCAATATTGACCTATATTCCCACCACCCGTGAGGTAGCGCGTTTTTTTAAAGGTGGTTTCCCTAGTAGGTCCAGTTCCACGGACAATTAATAGGCGAGATGATATTGAGCATAATTATATATTCAAAAATTCATTTTTCAGCTATTGCGTTTCAGGATCTAGTTCAAGATCAGAGGTGAATGTTTGCGGAATAACGGGAGTTAGAATAATCGTCATTGTAGGTAATTCATCTTCGAATTAACTTTCTTCGAATAATTTTGATGTTTCCATGATATTACTGCAGGTATCACCAGAACAATTGAGGCACACTACAGAACATTTGAGGCCTGCCGAAATCTAAGAATCTGACTTGGTCGCCAGCGGGGCAGGCACAAAGTATATGCTCTGTTGTTTCATCATTCATGAGGTAGTCGGATAGACAAGGTGCAAGATACCCGCGACAACCCATATGAGGGTTTTTGTACGTCAGCTACACCTGACGATGGATGATACGTTATATTGGCGCAAGGCAGTTTCATAAGGTACCCCGCACTTGAGTAGATGACGAGAGGGCGCCCAGTATCTCGAAGGTTCTGTAGAGACAGCTTTCGGCACGAATACACACACCTCAGGATAAATTCATCGTTGGGATGCCATTCAGTTAGGGAATAACAGAACCACAGGTGATTTTGTCATTTTCGTATCCAGCGGGGCTACGTGGAAGCAGGCATGCAATGGCCGGTTTGCTCAACCCCCACATTCCAAGCCAATGCATTTGCCAAAAACAGCATGCACAGTGACTCAGGCAGTGAAAGATGAACAAGGATAGCCAATCCGCTAGCTAGCTTACTAAACCTGAAGGACACTATAATTGATCAGACATACGCCCTTTCGAAAGTTAAAAAAATACATTGGACTGCTATCTTTCTAATGCCGTGAGCAAGACAAGAATGTCAATGTCCTCTGCTACGATAAACACGGATTGGGGTGCAGCAAGCGCAGAACGGATGGATGATGATATCTAATAGAGCGGTTTTGAGAAGATCTATTGGGTTTGCATTATTCTTTTCATTACCGATTGATTTATCTTGAGAAAATGTAGGTTCGGTGCTCTTATCAAACTTTATCTTTCTCGATTAATGCTTTTTCGTGTGACGCAAGCGCTCCCACGACTTTGTTCCTGCGATATCAGGTTTCCGGAGTAGCCACCAAATTTTATACTTGCAGATAATCCGTAGTGTTCAAGTGCATACCCAACATACTTATCAAGAATGTTGTTCAAAGATCCCAATCAATATTTTATAACAGAAAACCACCATCAATTCAAGAACCCGGTCAGCTTCGGAGCGCTGCAAGACTCAGATGAATTTATGAAATTGAAAACCCCCTATATGATTATTCCTAAGTTATTTTATTGTTAAATGATCAGAAAAAAGTTATGACGCCCAGAAAAAAAATTTCAGTCATTTTCATTTTGTATTTTGCGAAAAAAAGTAATATGGATGAGGTTGTAGACAATTCAATTCGCTACAAATAGAATTTTCTATAGGATTGCTAGTTTACGAGATACGGCGGAAAACCCCTTTGCACCCTTTTTTGCAAGACTGGGGGACAAGGATTGCGACCCCACAAACTTTGAATTCATCTTATACTAACCCCCTATACTTCAAAAAATATAATTGCGTTATCTGAAATAACAACCCTAAATGTAACTTTTCAATATACTACTAGAAATCCCTACCAAACAATGATAAAAACCGGAATAATTTTATTGGGAACCAGAGAAGCAAAAAATATCCAGGCACGAATCACTCTTGAAGCTAACTTTGCAGTATTTGAACAGAAAAAATGAAAACAACGCGCAAAATAATAAATAGCTCAGTTTAATCAACCGACTTGAAAATATGTATGAAAGTATTTCGGATCTAAAAACACCTACATCAAGAAATATTCAGGGAAGAAACTGCTTCTGTATATTAATGACATATGAATTTGCTGTTATTGGGTACTCAAAGTTTCAATTTTTTGATGAATTCAATCATTTGCTTTATTTGTATTCTATTCATGATTAAAGTTATTTTTCAACAGCAAAAATGACATTATATTTTTGGATTTGTGATCCAATAACAAAAAGTGCTGTTTCATCTCAGCAGATTTCATCAGTGGTCCTAAGCTGAACCACTTTCCTGCCTTATAATAGACAAGCCTGAAGATATTTTTTGTAGATCTGTTTGTGCTTTCATGCATGCATTACTTCTGTGATTAAAATACTTCTCCAATATATTTTGAAATCGACCTTTCTTTTTTAGATAGATGTTCAGGAATGATGAAGAAATATGGAGACAAAATCCACCAACATTTAGAAGAAGCATTCTACATTTTAGGCAGAGGTGAGTAGAAAGTTTACTTGTTCGGAATTAGTTTGTTCACCGAACACGTTTCCTGATTAGTTGTATTGTGTGAATATCAACCATAAGTACATATTTGTATTGTTGTCGACCATGATATGCATGATATTGTATACGTGCATTGAAAAGGCATATAACATATCATTTCGAGTGAGATATTCTGAATGTGACAGCATGGGTTAAAGGAAGATTTGAGAAAACAGGTAGTGTAAAGCACGAGAAAAGGCAAGTAGTAGATAAAATTGTGACACATGAAAAGAATAAATTAGCGGTGATTCTTTCAACATTTGAAAATTCGCAAATGAATACGAGGGAAATCTCAAGAGAGTTGGATATACGTATATTTCATAATTCCGTGAACAGAATGTTGATCAAAAATAACGTTCATACATACCAAATTGAATTCAACATCAAGAACACTTTGAAACGGATATGATACCATAGTTTGGTAACGCGAAAATTCATTGATTTCATATAGAAAAGATCCAAAAATTTTGAAAAATGTTGTTTCTTCTAACGATCTACATTTAAATGTGCACTGCTACTCAATAGAGAACCCTCATTGGATGAGAAAAGTCGATAACCAGAACAGATATAGTCATAGGCCATAGGACCATATTTCTTTGATGGGCCTCTGAATAGAAAAATTTATAGTTTTTTTTAATTAATGCACCAAGTGATACAAGGAATACGTTATAGATATTACCAACATGATGGCGCGCCTCTTCAAGACCAAAAGGATGTTTTTGTATAGATGGCGTAGGAAAAAAAATGGAAGAAATGGACCCGTAATTGCTAGTACGATGCTCGTACCGTTCGTTCCTAGATTTCAATCTGTGGAGATATGTTGAAGGAGAAGTCCGTCGAGAGACAACAGAAAATATGAAGAAAAGGATTAGAGAAGTTTCCCGGTCTGTAACAAAATCAACTTCAATTGAAGTTCGAAGGAAAATTGTTGATAGATTACATTTAAGCATAGCTCAAAACGGAACATTTTTCAGAAATTAATTGTGAATTTGTGCGTTTT
>WOGP01007312.1:0-11841 GCA_015342065.1 Leptinotarsa undecemlineata
AAGCTCAGACGAGACGATCGATCAGTACCTGAATAGAAGAAACGGGTTATATCATAAAATTAAATATGCTGGATTTGTATTTAGCGAGAAAGTTCAAGCAGGATTCACGGTATTAGTGTTACCTGATCAATATGAACACTTAGCAAGGAATCTGAGAGCCGATGAAGATGTGCAATTTGAAGTCAAAGCTGCTAGAAGAAGAACGACAAATCAAAATTAAGCTGAATGGACATAAAGAAAAAGATGAAGTTGAAGCATTTGTGACGCAAAAGACACAGATGGATTTTAAAAGAAATTTCAAACCTAGACGTGAGCAGGCTCACAGAGCAGGCTCGAACCGGAATAGAGAAGATACTACTGATACCAAAAAACCTAATTATTCACACGAACATTTGACGTGCTATAGATGTCTGGAGATAGGTCACATTGAAAAAAATTGTCCTTTGTCTGTAACAAAAGGAACGAAAACATACATGTCTTCCAATGAGTTGGAAAAGTCAGACGCTTCAACTTCAAAATTTGCATTCAGTCCTATACGAAGGGAAGAAAAAGAAAATGAACATCATTTTTCTTACTTAGTGAATAGTAAAACAAATTGGGATACTTGGATACTAGACAGTGGATCTACCGATCATATGACGTCAAATTTTGAGAAACGAACTCCGCAACAAAATGGAGTGACAGAGAGGATCAATCAAACATTGTTCGACGAAGCAAGATACATGATGATCGAATCAAGTTTACCTGAAAAATTTTGGGCAGAAGCACTTGCAACAGCATGGTATGGTAGAAATTGCTGTGCAACAAATGCTAACCAGGGAGAAAGCCCAATACAAAAATAGAAACCGATGATCTCCATTGAAGAATCTCAGTTACGGTTGTTTGGATGCAGAGCTTGGGCAGTGAACAAAACAAGAACAAGTAAATTCACTCCTAAAGGTATAAACTGCATATTTTTGGGCTACGATAGCAATTCCAAGGCATACAGACTGTGGGATACAAAGAAGGAAAAAATCTTCATTAGCAGAGACGTTAAAATGGAAGAAGACGTTTTACCAGCGTTGCATGGAAAACCAGATATTCCAAAAAATAAAACAATGGGAGGAGATGAGGTTCGTAATATTGATATGAAGACGAATATTTTTAATTTTGGAACAAATGGAGAAAAATATGTATTCAGTAGAAGTAGCAGTGATCCGGAGGAGATTACTGAAGTAGAATACAACACGCCCCAAACTATAAACATGGCAACACAAACAACAAAAATGAGAGAGAAAATGCAGAAAAAACTACCAAATCTGGCGGAATATCGAAGAAACCTTACTCGCTGTCAGATTACATAGTCGACGAAGAAGCATGTACATCAAAAGTTTGTAACGAAGCTAAATATTGTAGAACGATGGAAGAAAGACAACATGATTAACTGAATCTAACAGAGGTATTAACTGGAAATAACCGATTGAATTGGCAAGATGCTATTGTTCAAGAAATTGATAATCTCATTAGAAATAATACATGGAATTTTGTAAAGCGGACAGACGAAACTAGAACAATCAAGACGAAATGGGTTTTTAAAACAAAGTATAATGAAAATGAACGGATAGAAAAATTTAAAGCCAGAGTTGTTGCACTAGGACATACTCAAAAGCCTGGAATTGATTTCGATCAAACATATGCACCAGTTGTTCAGAAGAAAACTATGAGGATGCTGCTTGCCATTGCCGCTGAGATGAGTTGGTTGATACATCAAATGGACATCACTGCTGCATATTTATCTGCTGATTTGAAAGAAACGATATTCATGGAAATTCCAGAGGGATTCGATAGTGTACAAAATATATTGAAGAAAAAATTTCCAACTAAAGTTTTGAAATATGTTCCATCACGAGAAAATTTGGCTGATCAACTAACGAAATGTGTTGCTGCAGTCATTTTGGTGGAGCATTTGAGAGAACTGTTCAAGCCCCATCTTTTGATACCCATTATGAGATAGTTGTGAAAAAATATGTAATACATATGCAGGTTTACCACGCGCTGCAGCTTTGTAGCTGCAGCGCGTGGTGTCATATTCATCGAGTATCTTGAAAAGGGAAATACCATCTACAATAAATATTATATGGCGTTATTGGAGCATTTGAAGGCCGAAATGGCAAAGAAACGACCGTATAATATGGCAAAAAAAATTTGTTTCATCAATACAACGCATCATGTCACAATCAATCAAAACAATGGTGAAACTACATGAATTGAACTTCGAATTGCTACCACATCCACCGTATTCGCCAGATTTAGCTCCCAGCTACTACTGGCTGTTCGCAGACCTAAAAGTATGAAGAGGTTACTGTTAAAACTGAAATCGTTCAACAAAAGTGGTATTAATATAATATAATATAATAATATATGTTAAATAAATAACGAGATGCTCGATAAGTAAGTGAAAACTTGTTTCGAGATACACATTTGGTGTGAATGGGCATATACTTCAGACATTAAAGTAGTTAAACAGAAACATAGAATGAATAACATGTAAAGGTATTCGATTACGAACATATTCAATCATAAATGTAATTAAACATGTACAGCTATTATAATTTGTCGTTACACTTGAAATAAAATAAAATAAAAAAACAAACACTATAATACAATACAAAGAAAGACACAGTTGAAAATACCAGTTCTGTTTAATATATCAATCGTTCGTATTCCTGCTTTATAAGAGTGAGACATGGGTATTTAACATGATGTTCAATTTTCATTTTCCTCAAAATAACAATATGAAAACAAATAGTATAATACAGCAACACAATTTTCAACTTGTCGAATATCAAACTTTTAAACAGTTCAGTTCAATACAATATATCAATAATCTATATACCTGATATATACCTGATACAGTGATACATCGGTATTTAAAAGGTTTTCAATTTTCATTTTCCTTTGATCATGTCAGTGACTACTTCTAGGCATTTTCAGAATGTATTTTTAAAATTCTTTCTTGAAAGTAAAAATGTTTTCGATGTCGGTTATTAATTTGGGAATATAATTATATACTTTAGGTGCAATGTATCTGTATGACCTTTGACCAAACGATTTAGCCATGTGAGATACTATATGTTGATTTTTCTGGCGAGTTTCGTAATGGTGAGTAGGCAGCTGTCTGTGCCTGATTCCGTAAAGTATGATATTTCAAACCAGTTTTCAGATAGTACAATTGCCTTGGATCAAGGATATAACTTTCACTAAAAAGCTGATCTGAAGGATATCTGATGTTTTTTGATAGCATTATTCTCAGAAATATTTTTGAATGGTTTTCAGAGGCTTGAGGTGCGTTCTCAGTGCGTCGCCCCATCCCAAAATACCATATCTCAAATTACTTTCTACCAAGGCATGGTACAAGGTTTTCAGCTGGTCATATTTCAGTATTTTTCACAAATATTTGAATCTATATAGTATTGTCTGTAGTTTTTTGATAATATACGTGATATGGTGATTCCACTTTAAATGACAATCAGAGAAGACGCCCAAATATTTGATTTTTTCTTCTGGTTGAATTTTGATGGGTAGACCTTGAATGTTGACCTCTAAATTATTAAAGGGAATATGTATGGATTTGTTGCACGTGAATGTCATGTAATTCGTTTTTTCTAAATTAACTGTAAGGAGTTTGTGTTCTAACCATGTTTTAATACGACTGAAGCCTTTTTTGCTTTTTCCTTAAGAGAAGTCCAGCTCTCGTCTTTATATAACATGGCTGTGTCATCAGCAAATCCTATAATATCACCACCACTCTCTAGCGCAAATAAACCATTTATATATATACTAAAAAGAGTAGGACCTAGAACGGTTCCTTGTGGTACACCATACTCGGTATTTTCTTCGGTACTCAGTATGTTGTCAATTCTTACTACTTGCTTTCTCTTTGAGAGATAACTTTCGAATAATTTCAGAGAATTTCCTCGGACGCCAATGTCTTCTAGAGAATGCAAGAGTAAGGGATGGCTTACAGCGTCGAAAGCTTTCGACAGATCTATGAATAGGCATAAGGATGCTTTATTCTCACTAACAGCACTGTTGGTTTTTTTGGTTAGTTCATGAATTGCGTCTTCTGTGGATGTATTCTTCTTGAAGCCAAATTGGTGATTCGAGACAATACGGTATTTTTCAAGGTAGGATATCAATCTGTTTTTTAATAACTTTTCGAAAAGTTTGGACAGACGAGTTATTAATGATATAGGTCTCTAGTTGTCGACCTTAGATTTATCGCCTTTTTTGTGTATAGGTATGACAACAGAGTTTTTGAAGGCGATTGGCCATAGACCAATTTCGATACAAGAATTGAATATGTACGCGAGTGGTTCGACTATTTGGGAAATTATTGCTTTAAGTGTTTCTGATTTGATATTATCTAATCCGACATATTTTTTATTTTTCAATTCTTCTATGAGGTATGTTAATTCTATTTCATTCGTTGGAGATAGGATCATAGAGTTGGAAATTGCTGTACGATTCAATTTATACTTTGGATCACGAGTAATTTTGTCAGCGAGCGTCTTACCTATCTTAGCAAATTTAGAATTAAATTCATTTGAAATGTCATGTTTATCTATCATTATTTCGTCTGCATCTTTTTTTAATGATTCAGTTTTGTGTTTTTCTTTCTGTGCCTGTTAATTGTTTTACTACTCCCCAAAGCTTTTTGCTGTCTGTGGAGTTGAAACCTATTTGCAGCTTGTATTAATCATATTTGGTTTTTTGTATTGAAGACGTTAGTTTATTTTTATATCTGTTGTATTGTGTCTTAATTTCAGTGTCATCTAGATCCTTTTTTGTTGCTTTGAATAATTTGTTTTTTGTGTGAATTGATTTTACTAAGCCATTCGTTATCCAAGGCGCAATTTTATTGTATGAATGCGTATGAATAAGTAGACTGTTCAGGATTTACTAACATCCCAGCAATTATTTGCACTTGCTGTTCTTCCGGAATGGACGGAAGATCTGGGAGCTTTTTGTTATGTACACTATCGGTAGTTGTGAATTTGGATAAAATTTCCCTTGAATATTCTTTATAGATGGGACGATTCAGAAAATGTTCATTGAAAATCCTTTCGTTTTTATAAAAATAAGTTAACAAATCTTATAGGGCTCTACTCAGGTCTTTTAGATTTACATCATCTCCAAATGAATTGAATGAGCTGGAATTATCGTATTTATCACGTTTGTCGAAAGCATAATTTTTTCAGAGACCTAGTTAGCCTTAAAGCACACTTTTTTAAATTTCACTACACGACTTTATGTTACGGATGAGATAAATCTATTCATGTAACGATGACAATAGTTAAAGACATGATTCAGCCCTAGTCAAGATTTTTCGTTCTTACTTCTCCATCTTTATACAAAAAAAAATGTTGCAAACTTTTGAAAACATGGAAAAATATTCAGAAAACCAATGATACTAATGAAATCCCTTATTTCTAATTTTATCTGCGGAATGCCGACCCTGCAAAGTCAGCCAAATCGTTAGTGACATGCCATCCAACCTGAATCTGATCGAAATTCCATTCTGAAATCAATTTTCGAATTCAAGTTCTGGCGGTTATCTCAACATGACGGAACATTTTCAAAGAAAGTTTTAAGACCTTATTCCAACGAAAAAGAGGATCTTTTTCGCATGGAACATAATAATTAGATATAAAAGGCATGCGATTAGAACATTAAGACCGGATATCTGGAATTTGTATAATAAACATTCAGTTTTGTGGTTTGTGTTCGACAAAATGGCTGATGACGAGGAGCTTAATAAGGTAATAATAATGTTAATTCAGAGTTGACTATTAATTAAGGAGAAGAGGATCAATTTGAATTTTGTAATGTCTCACAGCAGTATGTATATATCTTTAGATTCTGAATAGTAAACTGAAACTATATTTTCAAACGTACTTTCAGTTATTCTGAATGGTATCATTTGAATATGACAGCTTTTATCGAGGAGTCAAAGAATTTTATTTTCTCTTGAGTTACTAACCTCCACAATTTGAAAAATAAATCAAGCCAGTTGGCTGGTAATCAAAATAAATAGTCGATATAGAAAAGTTACAGATAATTGAAAACTTCGAAAAATAAAATTCAATTAGTCTTTCTGTATACTTGGGAAGAAACAAAATCCCCATTTCATTGTGGAGAAGATAAGTCCAGGATGATTTGGATTCAGACTGTGGGCAGGAGTTTTCAGAGGTAAAATTGTCGGCCCGTTCATTTATGGCAAAATATTGAACTACTTGTTTATGGTTTGCCACTAATGGAACTCAGAAAAATATATTTTCAACCAGTCGGGGCCTCACAACACTGCGATTGTCACCAATTTTTTGGCTGCAAATTCTGGTAATATTTGAATAGTCAACCAAGGACCCAAATGTTGGCCAGCCAGATTACCGGACCTAACGCCTATGTACTTTCATCTCTGGGGAAGGTTGAAAGAGCTCATTTTGAAATTTTCAACCAATTCTAGATACGAATCGAAAGCGGTAGTGATGCAAAGTTTTGATTCTCTCACTCCTATTGTACTAATTAATTTGGCATAAACGCACTGGAAAGGTATCGTCTGTGTATAGAAAAAGCTGTTAGACGCCTTCTCTGTTTCTTTTCATTATTATTATTGTTGAATTTTTATTTATTAGTAGTAAATATAGTATAAATTGTTATCAGTGCTGCTGCTGTGAAAAGCTTTCTCAACATTTGATAGCTACTACTGAACAATTTTTTTATGTTTTATCGCCACATCATCCATAAAAAAACTAAAAGCTCTGTATTCCAAAGATGATTTTAGCAAAATATATAAAAAAGGTAATTTTTAGCTCCTGAAATATGCAGGTCTCATTAGAAAAAAATAAGTTTTTCACACCATTCAAAGAAGTACTTTGGAAATGTTTTCATAGAAATAAAAAAATTTTGTCAGGAAAAAAGTAAAAGCAACTTTCCCGAAATGCACACTTTTCGGAAGATATGCTATAACTCAGAAACGGTCAGAAATACATCGTTAAGCGGTTTTCATCATTAAGTTTGATATAAAAGACCCCCAGACACAGCTAGCAGTGGCCCACAGCTAGCCCCAGTGGCGAACCGCAATATGGCGAACATTATAATTATAATATATACATATATTATACATATATATATATAAATATATATACATTATAATTTTTTTATTTTTGTCAACGATTTTCATGAATCATTGAATTGCAATAGGCTGATATCGGCAGATGATCTGAAGCTTCATACAGGTATTGAATGTATAGACGGTGTTATTGAAGCACAAAGTAAATCAACCAAACCTCTTACACAAATGATGTGAACGATGAAATTTTATTCACAATCAACGTATTTCTCTATCGTCTAAGTCCAGAAAAAAATATTGAAAATTCTGTTTCAGAACAGAAGGAACATAATCACCAGAGGTTTTTTTGACCAGTTTCAACAAGAGTTCTCCCAAAATGTGTTTTAGAATCTGATTATCTCACAAGCAACTTGTCTTCCTTGTCGTTTGTTAGATCAGTTGGTAGTTTCGTTAGTTCTTTCTGTCTAAATTTAACCCAATAATTGTTTCTACTCAAAAATACCGCAAATTAAGCTGAGTTGGGGCTATGAAACTGTTCATTTGTTTACAACATTGGTGTAATTTGCTTTTGTGACTTGATGTCTGACGTATTGAATTTCCAGTTAGATAGAAAACCCTGGAGAAAGTTTAAGACCTCAGTCCTTTTCTCAAAGGAAATCCTGCTAGAAAAAACTGAAAACTATGGAAGTGGCATCCTACTAGATAAAGCTGAGTCTCTTGGAATTGAAGAAAAACCATTGAACCTCCTATCGTCCTACCTATTAGACATATAACAATGTGTCTTCAGTAATGAAATTACTCAAATTGGCCACAAACAGCGTTCCACAAGGAAATATCCTTGGGCCGCTGTTTCAAGTATATATCAATGCTTTGTCTCAATGCACTCCTTCTTCTTCTGTCTATTACGGATAAACATTATTAATAATTACTTCCTTTCTTTCTTTGGAAGATTCCCTTATCCTATTTTTGTATCAAGATGGAGTAGTAGAAAGCCAAAAACTTTCTTTCCCAAAAATTAATCACTCCTGAAAATATAATCCCTTCAATTCAAACAGTATAATGTATTGATTTTCATCAAGTTGGTATCACAAAAGTTGAGAAAACTGTTTTTCACTAGACTCTGACCTTGTCATCTTCTCAAAGGGAAATGAAAAAATTGGAGAAAGAACGATCGGAATAGAATGATGTGAAAACTTTCAGTACATAAGATAGATCTTGTAACTGTATAGAAATATTGAGAGTATGCTAATGAGAATTTAGATAGATAGCGTCAGATAAATATCAATACCGAATAGATATAGAAAAAGGAACCCAGAATAATTGACTCCAATGTCGAAATAGCCATGATTTACATGATTTTACAAAAAAAATAGGTAGTAATTGAACGGTACTTTCAGTATTTGTACAGTGTAGGATGTTCGGAAAATTATACCCTTGTTCGTTTCAATTCACTCGAGAAATGATGGAAATTGTTTTTTCCTGCATATAATAAAATTCAAGTATTAATGAGCGCAAGGAAAAAATAGAAAATACAGATATGGAAACATTTTAATCCCAACGCAACGTGCCTAGTTTCTCTATCCTGTTGAATGGAGCAAATTCTGATGGGGGTGGTCTACATATATTTTTCTGATTGACTCGTCCATTACTTGATGAAGATCAATATTTATTTCACAAACTGCACCTGATTATTTGATTTTCACAAACTTCGTTTGTTATATCACAGTAGCTTTTTTGTAGTCCGAATTACTTGATTTACTACGAAAAAGCTAATGTGTTAGCGAAATATGTAATATTTTTGTAGCATGTGATATTTTTGTAAAAAAGTTTGTGCAGAGGTATGTCGTGAGGTATGAAACTTCAAAAGTATTGAACGCCCTATTTTGTTAGATGGGATTCACATTTACTTTGTTATGGATCCTCAAAAAGTATTCCCTCCTGGAGAAGTGATAGTTAGGGTTCTGTATCTGTGGAGTAGGTTTCTCATTTAACAACTGCTGAACATTTACAAACACTCTTCTTACCTCAAAGGAAGTGGCTATAGAATTTGGATGAGCAAATAATGTTTCATGCCATATTTGAGGCGTGCTGGGATTCACACAGTACAAAATAAGACCTCGTCAATTTTCAGCTCGCATGAAAGATCTTCTCCAAAAAAAATTGATTGGTAACTCAGAAAAAACAAATATATTGAAAAAATTGTAAAAAAGATTCAATGAATTTTGAATAATTAGTCTATTGCTAAGAAAAAGGTGTTCCAATATAAGGTTTGTTTATTTTTCATATTGTGGGAGGTTGTGTAGCCGAAGGAACAGTAAGAAATAGAAAATGCACTTTCAACGTATTCAGCTAAAATGTTCATAATTGAACGATTTTTGGGTGAATATTGAGTAAAAGCTGAAATGAATATGTAATTGAAAAATAAAAATGTGCCTAAATATTTGAAAAACGGCCAATCAATGTTGTTTTCCAACATTTGGTGTATGACCAAATACTGATATCTTAGATCATAATTTCAGTTCTGGTAAGACTCATTGTGTC
This sequence comes from Leptinotarsa undecemlineata, assembly GCA_015342065.1. Classification (NCBI taxonomy): domain Eukaryota; kingdom Metazoa; phylum Arthropoda; class Insecta; order Coleoptera; family Chrysomelidae; genus Leptinotarsa; species Leptinotarsa undecemlineata. Next base: position 9,653 of record WOGP01007312.1, read on the forward strand.
ATATAATATACGAGCAAGTCGGGGGAATTAATAGTCGCGGGATTCCGCAAGAGTTTACTGCCGGGCGCATCAGATTAGAGACATTAAGAGACTTGGACCAGGCATTAATTTCACTGTTTATGGAGAACTGGAGACACTTGTTAGCGGCTGAATACCTGTACGATGAAGGCACTGCGATGGAAAGAATCAAATTCCTTTGTGACTGAAAATGCCGTACATTAATTTTTGTGTAAGTCGGGTACCACACAGGCTGACGGGTGGACAAATGGTGCTCGGTTTATTTTCGCATTATTGAGAATTCTCGGTAATCGGTAGGATGCAGCGTCATGCATGATTTTGTTATCGAAGTGGAATACATTCTTCATTGAATTTCAGAAAATGTTTGTTAGAGTGTTAGAGTTCTTTTTTCTTTCGATTTCCACTTTTTCATAATGCCAGATGTGGAATACAGTAATCAACTGAAGGTTTCAATAATGAGGACGTTTTATTATTTTCAGGTTTATCGCACATTCAGAATTTTTATGTTGATCAATTCAGACGATTACTCAACGAAATTTTTCCATGGCCATGCACAAGTACTGTAGGAAATTTCGGTAGACTCTCCTAGATTGAAGACTAATGTTGAATATATTGATTTGTTTTGGAAAGTTCATTCCACAACGATGCCGTCCCCCAAATGAAATAACATAGTTCTCAAATTTAAGTTATCCACATTGTTTTGAATTTATTTATCAATTTAATCTCCACCAAGAGCCACACGATCGTTTCAGCCCCGGTCTAACATTTCAATACCACTTTTGTAGAACGAATTATCTTCTGCCCCAAAATGGGCCTCAGTTTTAGCGGTAACTTCTTCATTCGAGCAGAAATTCTTACCGGTGAGAATTTTTTGAGATCTGCGAACAGGTCTGGCTAATACGGTATGTGCATGAACAATTTGAAGCACATTTCATGCAATTTCGCCATCGTTTCCATTTATTTGTGACATTGTCCATTATCTTGATAAAGCAGCAGTTCGTTTTCCTTCAAATGGGACCTCTAAACGCTTCAATAACGGTATATAATATTCACTGTTAATAATATTTCTCTTCTCAAAATAGTCGATGGATATTACACAACGCACATCCCAAAATACCAAGGTCATAACTTTTCCAATCGATTGTTTTGCTTTCGTGGGCTTTAGAGGTTCACCAGTTGCTTTCCACTCAGATGACGATGGTTTTGATTCCGGAGTGAAGTGATGGATCTATGTTTCATTCATTGTCACATATCGGTGCAAAAACTGCGACTTTCTTATGTTCAAACATGACCAAACTGCTCAGAATCATCAACACGTTCTTGTTTTCGGTCAACAGTGAGCTCGCACGGCACGCACCTTGAATAGAGCTTTCTCACAATCAAATACTCATGCAATATAAAGCCGAAACGTTCTTTTGATATCTTTTTAATATCAGGTAACTCATGCATCTTCGCATTTCGATCATTCAAAATTATTTTCTGGATTTTTTTAATGTTTTCTGGTGTTACTACCTCAGCTAGACGTCCATTGCGTTCTGCATCATCGGTGTTGGTATGATCACGTTTGAGTTCAACAAATATTCAGTACTTGTTTCTGATGGAGCACTTTTCAAGCCATTCCTTCGCTTGAGCTGTATTTTCCTTCCATTTTACATTGCTTCTGCAATGTAAAATAAAAAAAAACGATATTGTTTTTGATCCATTGTTTTGAAAATAACAGAAGTATTGTCACATTAACTCAAAAACTTATGAGTAGAATATTATGAAATTTCAACAATTTTCTTTTGAAGGATAGTACTAACTGAAAAATAGGTGAATGCAATAAGACTAGCACCATCTATGTTAGGCCCGAGACTTTTCAGCTCATTTAGTACTTCCAGCATATACAATAAATTACTTCTGGTTGAAATTTTTATGGAAGAAATACTTCCCTTCCCGCAAATTGCCCACAAAGTTCCATACTATCAAAGCTGTGTTTTGACAATTTTTCATGTCTGTCTCTATTTGTTTATTCACTAATCAGACTTAATCAAGGTTAAAGACCATGCGAGGAAAAGAAAAAAGAATTATTATTGGGAACGAAAATTTTTGGCTTTCTACTACTCCATCTTGATACAAAAAAGGATAGGGGAATCTTCCAAAGAAAGAAAGGAAGTAATCAATTTGCAAAT
>WOGP01007313.1:0-11841 GCA_015342065.1 Leptinotarsa undecemlineata
TTGGCTCACTGCGCTTGCTCAGGGCACATGGTTCTCGGACCCAATGATCACTTACCTCACGGTGTGGGGAGTGGTCATTGGTTGATAATGCTGGCGCGCCCTCGCGAATGTATCGGGGCTTCGGGAGATAGGGCCTGACCAGCGCACACTACGGTAATGCGGTTTTCAAATGGTGGAAGAATTTTTGAAAATCAGTCAAGTAGTTTTAAGGTTTATCCCTTTGGAAATATTAGTTTATAATGGGACACGACTTATTTGTTTTTTATCAATGTAAACATCAACTAGACCTGCTCTAAAATTCTGAAGTTTTAGTACTAACGACATCAAATACTTTCTCAGAAAAGTTGATTGCAAATTAGAAGACTGGACTGAATTAGTGCGTTTATTGCTTTCATGCCCCGAAAATTATTAATGTATTATAAACTATTTCCATAATATACTATTGAAATAATTGTTACGTTTCAGTTTTAGTAGTGATAGCGACTGCAGCAACTATAAAAATGTCTACATGTCTCGAATCATTGAATTGGTATGGATTATAGAATTATTATTATTGAACATGATAATTTAGAGATCATAACAAACTTGGTACTTATACTACTACCATGAACAGCGTGAGTGGATCGAAAGTTAAATAGTAAGACGCAGCACTACGCAGCACTAGCTATACGATAACTTCAGAAAGCCCTGATTGCTAGTTTCCATTTACTAGGAAATTTTTATTTGATCAAGTATTTCAATACTTCAAGTATTGGTAATACTTTTTTAATGTGTATTTTGTACCCATGAGTTAAAGAGAAATAAAATAAGTAAAAAAATACGAATACAGTTGACCCTGCAGGTCATATTTACAACTTCTCCCATCTTCGAACTCCAAATTTAAGGAATTATTTCACGAAATCACTTGAATGGAACCATTTTTTCCTTTGAAAAATTATTGATAATTAGGAGTCTGCACTTCTTCGTTGTCCCAGGTCCTCCAGACTCCCAAATCCGGCCCTGGGTACAGTTATGGGCATCTTTAACTTGTTTTAAATTGTCTTTAATGCCATTTCTTTTCACCCAAATACAGAATTTCGGTATGCAGTCCAATAACATTTTCATATTGTGTGTTTACTTCACTTTTCCCATAAAATATTAAGTGGGAGTCCATCCAACATAATTCAAAACTATTATTGATCATATACACATTTACCCTGGTTTATGGTGAAAATGTATTCATTTTATTTTTCAGAGAAATATTTCATAAAAATTCAATAAATGGCCTTACCTTTGCTTATTCAAAGAAACACATTTATTCTGAATAACATTATCATTTAACTTTGGTACAAATAATAGCCTAGGTGACGATGGTGATAATGTTTTAGGGGATAAAACTGATGTCAGTAGCTTCAAAGGTGTACTCATTTTTATTTGCAATGTTATTTTATTCACATTCACTATCGTTACCACCAAAACCGATCATTCACGTCACAGCTCTGAATAATGTAGTTTTAAAAACCATTGGTTTTTAGAACACTTTTTACTACTTTTTTTATTCCAATTTATACAGTGTCGGGTCAACTTGTGCTCTGAAGAACCATCGGACATTAAATTCGAAAGACACTCCAGTTTATCGTATCATTTGCCACCAAGATTAAGGCAAAGTCTTGGTAGATAATAACATTATCCTGAGGTGGGTTGAAGGATACGACAGAAGTAATCGCATTGCAAATTCTTTAGGCCATGGAAGCGACTGGACTAAGAATTTTAGAACCCAGTGGCACCTACGACCTGATGACTTCGACAATTGTGGAACTAGCCAAACGTCACACCCATGCTCAATCCCTAAAGAGATGGGATGAAATCAAAGGATGTAATCTTGCCAGGATCACCCTGGGCGATCCTGAGAAGCTGACACCGAAGAAATATGTGGAGATGACCAGGAAAAATCTACTCTTAACAGTCGGATTTCTGACTGCCCACTATCAACTAAGGAACCACCTCAATAATATAGAGCTAGTGGACACACATCTATGCAGAATGTGTGAACAGGAAGATGAAACTGTCAGGCATGTCCTATGCGAATGTCTGGAGTTATCGTCAATAAGAGAGTGTGTGTTCGGCGAGTCTTGGCCTACACCTACCGATATGAAGGAGATGTATCCCAGAGAGCTGTCCACCTTCCTAGAAAGGACAGGATGGATGATGACCTAGGAGGACAACCCCTTGGGAGGATGTACAAAATCTGAAACACACACAATCTCAGTAAAATGGTTAGATAGGGTAGTAGCAAGTAGCGAGACGTTTTATAATAGTAAGACCTTTACATACATTTTTAAACACTTGAAAAACATGATTTGATTGAAAATATTTTTAAATTATTTCTGAATTAATTGAAGTTAATATTTTTTTCCGGTAATGTATTGATGTAGATACTGGTGTTGTTTCCATTAGTTAAAATGTCCTTTCTTTTATTGTTTCAGAATTCGGTCCTGTTCTATAGATTTACACTTCAGCAGATCTTGGATTTTTTTGGCTCAGGTGATTGAATGTTAAAAAAATTGATTTTAGTAGATAATAAATTCATGAATTTCGACCAGAAACTTTTTCATTTATACAATAGTTTGTGCACCGACTATTTTTTGAGTATTTTTAGCGAAAATGAAAATTAAACTGTAATGAAAATGCTCGATCCATATTATTCATCTTCAAAAGTTCCAATCAGACCACATTTTCATTATCTAAAATGAATTTTATAATTTTCTTACCATCATAAAAATGTTTGAATCGTCTTCTTACCTGAGGATGGTTTATTTTTAGTCGTAATCAAAGAATCCTTAATTAGTACCTATATAAATAACTGATTACATGATCAACAATTGTAAGAGAACTCTGCGTTACTCTCGTTGACTTTCTTTTGAATTACTGTTTTCAGTAATCAATTGTCATCAATTGATTCTATAGTATTTTTTCTCTCAACTTTTTGAAAATAATATTAATTATGTAACTGAATATGGTAGTTAAAAAGTGAGCGAGTCTGGTCAACATCCCACTACAACCCGCGTGAATTGACCAACTCCTATTCACACTGGCTTAAAAAAATCCAGCTTTTTAACGAAGCCGATGGCTTCATTTGGTGAGCGCTCTTTCAAGTCAGCTGTGAAATGCAGGACTGCGAAACTCTGAAAACCTGGTAGATGACGAAGATGGCACAGAGTATGTGATCTGCTGTCCGGTCTGAATTATCTTGTGAAAAATAATCTACTCAAAGGTTATTGGATTACGGTAAATTTTTCTTGATCGGCAGTCAGTCGGTGACTACGTACCTTCAGCCCGGTAAGCAATACATATGTGTGACTTAGGAAGTATGTCTCCTGTGATGCATTTTATGGAGACAGTTGCAGATTACTAACTGTACTCACCAACCAGAAACGCCTGGAATGTGTAGAATTATATAGCATATTGAAGAGATCTCACGATTGGTGGATACTGAGGTTGTCGAATGCTCAAAATGCAAGAATTCCAACTTAATGACCGCATAAGTGAGCAGCTGTCGTAAGTATAATCATGCCGAATGTTTATCACCTCTGATTTGGGCGGATCATAGTTTGAGTGTGAGCACTTGCTGACTTGTTCAGGTGGAGATTGTTTATTCCTCTCGTCTCATATAGATTTTGCTTCTGTGGCTCGAGAATTTGGTGCAAGGTAAATTCATAAAATATCCTGCGCTTGAGTAGACTCGCTTCCTGGCTGCACCTCCTAGCCTCCTAGGTTTGTTAACAAGATCAAGATTTGGAGAACAGCGAAGTTCTAGCTCTTGCCTCAAGGTCGGATTCTTTAGTTAGTTCACATCCCACAAGGGGTCTCACGAGTAGGTAGGGAAAGTGTGTCCACCACGGTTGAGTCGTGTATTACCACGACAAAGCTTTCTATGTCGAAATGCCGCCAAGTATCTGGAAGGTGTCGTTATGACACTGAGTGGGCTCAGAATCTTACCACAAAAGATGACCTTCGCAACTTTATGTAGTCAAAACAAACCGTCGATATCAAAGGGGTCGGGTTCAGAGAAACGAATAGTGATAATATCGAACATTCGACATTGAAGTTTCGACTGTTTTGTGCCCCAGGCAGTACCTAATCTACTATACAGAACAGTAACATAATATGCTTTTTCTGTAGTCAGAATTTCCATAACGGTTTGTTTCATGTACTTTGTCTCTTCAATTAGTTAGAAATCGATCATAACAATATGGCGACATGGGGGGTGGCAATTCCGATTGTTTATCCTTTTGTCGTCATACATATGTTCAGCAGCACGGATACACACACCTTAGGATGAGGTATTATTCAGGTTTCACACCTCCACGTGTGACGGGGTATTCTAACCAAAGCCCCTCCCCTCACTGCGCTGTATGTCCACATACACAATGCATGAAGCAAGTATATCAGAGCAAACTCGTAGACATCAGCATTAACAGTATATACCTTCCAGTAACATGCGGCACACATATTTTTCAGAACAAATAGTACTCTATAATGTTAATGGTCGAAGAATATCGCCATTTATTGTGATTGTCGAGCAAAAGTTTTTAATAAAAAAAAATGATAAAACATCATCTTTTCTTTCTCACTAGATCAAGTTGTTTGACAATATTTCTATCTTTGTATATAGAGATGACTTTATAGTGCCCTCATATTGAACTTTGAAAGGAAATTATTACTTATATCCTTGGAAAAATAATTATTCTATCAAATGGTTCGAAAAAATAAACAGGGTTTCATTTGAAATTCCTGATTTGAGTTAATTTTCGGTTGAAACATAATGGGTTTTGACTTGGCATTTCAATAGAAATATCAGCTCCGAACTATATATTCGTTTCGAATTTCAAATGAATTAAATTTCTCAATAATGTATGAATAATGAGTTATAATATGTTAATGAATAATAAGTTAATCCGACTTGTATTCGTTTATCTGCTGTTTTGTATCAGCTGAACGAGTTTCTAATGTATGAAAAATTAGATATAATGGATTCATATAAAAATATATGTATTTTGAATCCGATCTGGGAGAGTGGGGTGCCCACTACTGACATACATTACAATTGAAAGAACCCGTTTAATTGTAGCTGGTTATAATTAGTAGTCCACCAGATTTTAGTGATGGCCATGTTTAAGGCACACATCCATTTAGTAGGTTTATTACGACGGATTTCCACCAAACGGACAAAACCACAACAAAACAGCAACTGTGTTGATTTCGATAAAACAAAAATTTGAGTTGTCAAAATAAGAAACATCTCAAAGAGCAAAAGATTTAACCATAATTCAGAAGTGCCAGACATTCTTTATTAGGTTGGGGGTAAATTCTGAAAATTAATAAGTACTGGTGACATTTTCCCTTTCTTCTTGTCTTATTATCTCATAGTAGATTACAAAAACTAAGCAAAAATAACAATATACAATTACTTTTATTATATAAACCTGATTTTACAAAATAAATTATTCGTCAAGCAGACACTGACATACACTAGCACTATACTTAGGTGGCAAGGTTTCCTCCAATTCATTTTTGTCCAACCACCGAAAATCCAAGTTCTTTTGAGATATATGGCCATTCAGGTACCTCGCAAAATAAATGAAAACCTATAAAAATACAACATGAAAACTGATCGTGAAATCAGAAAAAATCTAGTTACCTTGGCTCCAACTATATCTGTTTCTTTCCTGAGACTTGCTGGGTATTTATATTTATAAAAGCCACATGGAGCATTGCCAAAAATCTGTGCCTTCACTTCAGAACCCACGGTTTGTTTCAAAGTGCGTTCAGCAGTCTAGACAGAAAACAGAATTATGCTACAGAGAAATATTTCTTATTATAATTTTATTCAAGCAAGGCCACTGTCAACTTCAAATTATTTCAAACACATTTTTTGTAGTTATCAAATACTGTTAAGAGAGTACCGTAATCAAATATTTTGAAATTGTATTTAAAAAAATTCTACCAATTTTGTTTTTATAATGGAAAATTAAGCATGCAATCATCTTTAGAAAATAAAAATGTTTTTCAATTCAAATAATGTGTTGATTAATTTTTTTTCTGTTTTACTTGTTCAATAGCAATGAGTTTGATATTTCTCATTTAATGCAACGTCTCTCCAAAAAATTTAATTAACAGTAAAAAAGTATTTTCTGTACAAGCTTTTATTTACCACCTCTGGAAAGAAGAAAGTAAACTATAAATGAAATCCATTAATTTATTTGTTTTATAAAAAAATTTTTTTTTTCTTAGAATGTCAAAATCAATTCACATATTGTATTTTTGTTTAAGCACAAGTAAATCTCGCTTTTATATCATATAGATTATGTAATATTGATTTAGAATGGTCATTTTATTTTTGGTATTCTTGCTGATCATTTCAGCAAAATGCTTCATTTGAAATCAATATCTTGGGGTGTATAAAAAATAATCCGCCATCTAGGTCTGGCCACCATATTGGTTTACAGTTAAGTAATGTTATTTTTCGTATTCTTTTCAGCAAATTCTTTTAGTTGATACCAATATTATTAAGGTGCATATTGGATTTCGAGTGACGTTATTTTTCAAATTATTTTCAGCAAATCCTTACATCTGATATCTACCCTCATCGTAGGAGTGCATAAATAAGCTAGTCCACCATCTTGGGCAGTCTACCATCTTGGGCGGTACACTATCTTGGGCAGTCCACTATCTTGGACGGTACACTATCTTGGGCAGTCCACCATCTTCACTGGTCTATCATATTGAATTTTGAGTGATGTCATGTTATTTTTGGTATTTTTTCAACAAACCCTTTTTGTGGAAAATCACAAAAAAATAGGAAGCCCACTTGGGTAGTCTGCCATATTGGATGTAAAGTGAAGTCATGATTTTTCGAATTTTTTTCAGCAAACCCTTTCAACTGAAACCCATTATCATAGGAGTACATAAAAAACTATTTCGCCATCTTAGGCGGTCTACCGTGTTTAGTATGGAATGCCATTACTTGGCTAGCCATGCATTGTCATCCAACATAAAAGTGTATGCTGTACATAATTCCATTATTATTAAAGTACATCCCTTGAAGCAGTTCAATCAAATTCAGTATACAAAGCATTACAAATAATATTATAAATAGAAGAGATCGAAACATTAACTCAACTTTGATATGTACTTTACTTTAGAAATACATTTCAATTTACATTTCATAGTTATTTTGTGAATTGATTTATGAACAATCATATTTGAAGTTATAAAACTGAATGTTAGCTGACATACTTGAAACATCTAAAACCACTTACCTGTCTTAAAGTTTCCCCATCCTGTCTCAAATCTTGTGGGAGCATATAAAAATAATTGTCACCAATCTTCTGGTTCAGAACGAATACTAAACTTTTATCCAATTTTCTAGAAAGGGATTTTAAATCATTTTTCTTATCGGCTTCTGGAAGTAAATGAAATCAACATAGATGACTGAAAATTGGAAATTGTATGACATTTCTTTCATAACCTACAATTGATCACTAGGAATAAGAGGAATCATACACACATAAATAAGATAAGTCATACTAGTGACTTACCACTCGCTAAGAAACAAATTTAAGACTTTGACACACATTGAAAAACTATACAGAAGCAAAAACCAAGAAACTTTGGGAACTAACCACTCCTTCACTAAAGTACTCCAATGAAACAGCTTAAATATCCTTGTATCATATTAAATGAACAAACGTTTTTACATATATCAAGAATTTAGAAATGTCACTTTGAATATTGTTAAATTGAAACTTTCCAAGTTAGAGTAGGTATAGAGGTTTGAAAAAATACTGCAGATTCTTGCGCATATTCTGTGGGTTTTCTTCAAAAGAATGAAATATTGTTAAGCCTGGGTATTTTTTTCCTTCATAACGTGTTTGGTAACACTCTAGTTTAATTTATGACTTTATTTGAATAGTGTTTGATTCAAGAATATATATAAAAGAGAAATACAGATAATCTACACAAAACTTAAAAATTTATGAGTTACATTCTGAAGATAAGTATGATATACATATTCGAGATTTTTTAGCATTATTTATTTAATTGAAAATAATTTATTTCAGTCATTTGGGGCAATGGTTGTTGACATATTGAGTATTGAACTTTGAAAACTTTTTTGGCTTTTTCTGGGGATGTTATCACAATTTCTAATAAAACATTTTGAATTTTACTCACTCTCTGGAGTGAAGTGTATTATTGCATATCAACAGACTACCAACTGATACACAAAAAAATTGAAAGACTTACTCCTTCCTAACACTATTTGGAACTATCATACATGTGACTGATCAAATTTAACAAGTCATTTTTTATGGAACAAATTAGAGGTTTTTGGAAATGTTTACCTTCCAGACTCATAAAAAATTAAAACTGTAATGTTTAGGTAGGGCAAACTCTTTGGTTCATCCCGATAAGTTAGGCTGGATTTATAGATTAAGTAATGTGAATGCAATGCAAACACAAGCTGTTCCATAAACGTCACTTTCCGTATCTTTCTTCAAGAGATGTTGCCGAGTACAATTCATAATTTTTGTTAGATTATGGAAGGTGAAAAAGGCGATAAAAAACAATGAATGGTCACTTACCTTAATGAATATAAAAAATCAAAATTCAAAAAGATGATAAACCAACTCAAGGTATTTTTTCGAACCCACATAAAATAAATTCAAGACATAAGTACAATTTTGTGATGAATTGACCTTTTTCATTGTAGTATTTTATTGCTGGTTTTGTCAGATTATTCAGTCAACACTCTAACATATTCGGTAAACATTCTTATATAACTCTTGTTAATGCATACCAGTTATTGTACTAGCAGGTTTGAATTTCGAAGCCTCTTCACTCCATAAGTCCATCAAGTCCTGTGCCGTCTGTTTCAAATTACTGTCCATATCTTCTAAGTCTCCCCCCCGCTTCAATATCTCAAGATGCTTTCTGGGAATGAAATAATACAATACAATACAATTGCAGTAGTACACAAACAACATAAATCTTACAAGTCCTCTTCATGCCGAAGTTCGATATTCGACTTCAGACTTTTCTCTAGTTCAACTTCTGATAAGAGTTGTTTGTATTCTCTTTCAATTTCATTCATAGCCGGTGTAATGATTGGCTTTCGTTCCAGGCAAACAGCAGTGAGCAAATCCCATTTTTCAATGGTGGCAAAGGTGGTGGAACTTTGTGCTGGAAAATACATAATTGAATTATGCACCACTGAGCAATATTTCTCACCTCTGAATAAATCACGAAAGGCTATCGAAATATTCAAAATCCGCAAATTTCTGATCATTTCTCTTCGGTAACTATTTGGATTCTGAACTGGTTTAAATTCGGAATCTCAAATTTTAGGTTAGATTTGTCGTATTCGTATTAGGTTAGGTTTGATAATTTGACAAGTATCCACAGAACTCGAAAATTTATATCGAGTTCTTAAATTCACGGGCGTACGGTACTGCAAAATAAAATGTCAGAAACGAACATATGAAGTAGGGCTTTTTTTGTTTGAAACACAAACTGAATAAATAATTAGGTATATGAAAATCAATTGAAATAAATATGTATATTGAGACATTTCTCAAAACGGGATCACTCAACTCTATCTTATGAACATCGAAAATCATATAACCCTTCAGTTGCATTTGATCACTCGTGTCTACTAGCCACGAGAATATGACTTGAAATAAACAAATACTATGAATATTTCTAATCAATCATAGGTACTTTATTTTCGATACTATATTCAAAATTCAATATAACTTATATAACCCCTATGATATGTGGATTATAAACATGTACTTCAATTCAACGGGTTAAATAATATTTTGTTTACTTTCGTGAAGAAATACACTACAACTTCAGTTAGCAATACTGAAATATTTATAATTACAGAAATAAAATCCACATTCGAATTTAATACCATCTAGCGAAGAAAAGTTAAACATTCATAACAAAGTATTTGAGAATTTCCTTAGAGGTCGTAAGTAGTCGTTTACAGATTACCTCAAAGATGTCTCAGTATGTTAGAACTTCAAGGAGTATTGACCAAAAAAATTCAATATGTAGGTATTCAAGAACAAAATGCACTTCAATACCTTTCAATTCAATATCTCAATAGCGGAACAAAGTAAATGTCTCGAATAAAAATAATTATTGAATCATTCATTAAAAACTTGACGAGTGCCTTTCGCCGTGCGTGGTTTAAAAATGGATGATTATTTATAAATGTGAGTCACCAGTTTATTGTTTTTTCGTGAAAGCGGTTACTAATAATGAATGAAAAGATGAAGTTTTCTGAAATGGACAAGTAATAGAAAGCGTAAGTGATTTGCAAGATTTCTTAAATACGTTTTGTCTCAACCCTATTGATTCGACATATTTTCTGTGGAGAAGAATTTGAATTTTCCCTCTTTAATTTCTCGAGATGGTAGGATACAGAATAGTAAGGAACTGTTCTGTCATAGTGACGTTTTTAAGAATAATATTGGGAAAATTGTCAATTTTAACAAACATTTCAACAAATAATATATGTACGTTCTCATGAATTTTCATCAAATTCCAGAAATAATGTCTGATATCGAGTTTTCTCACTATTTCAATATCAAGATTCTGTCGATTGAGATTAAATGAAAAATAGCAACTAAAAGAGAAATGAAAAATAATATAACCTACGGAAATGATAATTCTTGAATTGGAATCGTAGTAGAAAAACATAGCCATTGGAAAGTGCTTCGTGTTTGGGCTCTGAACGAATCTCGTCGGCAGTCAATGTTGGAGCTCTGCAACTAACCGCCTTGGGGAGCCTCGTTTATCTTTGATATTCGAGAATTAATTTCTCTATCAATCCCATAGATGGCGTCTTCGTTTAGGGATATGGTATCGTACTTACTTACTGATGCCTGGCCTTTAAGGACAGTTGAGTCAGCAATGATTTTATGTTTTAGCCTAGTGCGACTGTTCAGCCTAGCATCAGTGGGTGGAAACGGCGCTGTCTAGTGTTGGACCACGAAAGCGTGGTGTTTGGGCTTTTGTTTCAAGTTCCTGGAAAGTAGTTCAGAAAAATTGAAGAAGGAATATTTCTTTGGAAGAGATTAAAAAAAACCTTTATGGCTCCTTCCTTATCTAATATTGCACAAGAAATGTGGGAAATTGCCGAAGGAAGCGAGTAAATAATTTTTTAACATTACGTGTGACTGTTTCAATTTGAGACATTTTTCTGCTACAGTCTTATTGATTATAGTTTTTCAATTCAGTGGTAATGAGAGTAAATAAAATTTTATTTTTGTTTTCCGCAGCAGTAAAAGGTTTTTATTTTAATAATAGTGTTGATATTAATCATTTCACTACTGTATTCTACATATGACCTATCCCTATCGTATAGAATATTTCCAGAAGTTGTAGTTGAATGACATTAGGGATGACTCAAAATCAAACATTCAAAGTAACCATTATGTAACCAATGAACGTGGTTATAGGTAGGTATCTCTCTGTCTCACTGCGACTTTCACTGTAAGGCAATAACTTGAAAGTCGGAGCCCTCAAAGGACAATTCGTGTTGCTTTCTTGGTTCTTTCATAGCCTTCATTATTCACACTCATTCGATATATCCTTTAATGTAAGTTGCTATATCTGTTTTGTACAAATCAAATAATCCTTGGCATTTCATGTGCCAAAAAAGTGGGCTTTGATGGAGTGTTTCCATGTCAAAGTTGATATTGTAATGAATCTGAAGCCGGCCCTGACCGATTGCCTCTGCGAGCAAAGTTATGACCGCCCACAAAGTGGACTGCGACGCCGAGAAAATTC
>WOGP01007314.1:0-11841 GCA_015342065.1 Leptinotarsa undecemlineata
GTCAACTCACGTGCCATTGTGTGACGCAGTATCAGACGAAACGTTTGGTACTTCAGGTTCAATTCGACCACGGCCTACTAGCCTGGAGTTTGTTCTCTTCAGTCGTTACTCCTGCTGTGAAACCTCTTATTCTTATACAGTTATTCAATTTCCTTATCAGACGGTCCCTTTATGAATGTTTTCCCAGTACTCTCCAAGTTCTTTTATCGACTTCCAATCTGTTTCTGCACTGAAGACTGGTACTCACAGCTGGTTCCAAGCCTTTATATGAAATTGCAGATCCGTTTCTGGCACACTCATCAGCTTTTTTGTTGCATGTGATACTTGAGTGTTCGGGTTTCCAGTATAAGGTCAATCTATTCGCTTCCGCCAGTTTCCTCAGTTATCAAGGGTATTCCATGAGGACTCTTGAAATCACTTTTGCTTTTGCTCCAAGTACAGTCTGTCTGTCTATAAAACATTGATTCTCCCATTTGCGGCCTCAAGTTAATGTTTTTTGCGCATTGCAAGATTGCATTCTACTTCTGCAAGAAAGACTGATATGTACTGGCGGAGCGGATAACTGAAATGAAGATTAGACACCCTTCTCCGCCTTCAGTGACTCACCACCATTTTCTCTGTTCCAGACCAAACGATCATTTATATAAAGTAACATGCAATGAGTCTTTCAAATGAAAGACCTTGAGATGCAATAAACACAATAACGTATCTATGAATTGCACGTTGTAAAATATGACCTCATTATTAATTCTTGGCTCGCACAAGTTTGAATTTCTGAGGGTTGCCGTTCACAAGGAGACAACTGAAATCAAATTTTGGACAGAGATAATCTTCAATATTATGAGGGATTGTGAACTTCAATTTGAAAAAATAATACCTAACCAGCTAAGAATCAATTATATAGCTTTTCGCTAATATACATTGAGAAATCTGGTTTTTTGACATGAATCCATGTAGGGGAATATCTGATTTGATCCCTAATTCAGCTCCTTACTAAATATTGATGTAGAATGAAGCAAAAAATGTTATTCAACATCTAGTAATCTTTTTAATAGAAAAAAACTCTGAAAATAAAAATATGAAAATGAATAATGGTGTTAATTAATGTTCATGAAGTTCTAAAAAGTATTTCGTAAACAGAAAACAATTTCATATTTCTGAAGTCTGCAGCCTCACAACTCGCCCATAATTTCCTGGTGCAGATTGGGACTTCACTGCAGTCATAGCTTTTTGAAAATGCCTTCAAAGTCGAAGCAGAAACGACAAACAACTAAAAACACCAGACGCGGTTCAACCCGGACTTCAGATCATCAGATTGTGAATTGCTATAAAAATATGTAGGTACAACAGATCAGAATTACATGAATTTTTCAAAACGGTATGGAAAGTTATAACTATGGGATTGGAACCTTTAGTGTGAAAGTCGAATAACTTCTTTGATTAATTACCCAAACACCAAACTAATATTTTTGCACTCGACGCGCGTTTCGCCAACAAAGTTAGCATCCTCAGGAGAAGAAAATTTTCTTCTCCTGTTGTTTGGGTAATTGATCAAAGAAGTTATTCGGTATGGAAAGTTGCCTAGTTTAAGTGTCTACCTTGTTCTACCTACCACAACGTTGCCAATTTGTATTACAATGTTACTTATCAATATCATCACTTGGGTAATGTAATTAAAATGAAAAAAATCTAGCTCTAACTTACTATGAAGCTCATTGTGTTAGACAGTGGTGAAACATGTTTTACTCACCGAAGTAGGTACTAGAAAAAAATTACCGTAGAAAATTCAAGAAATTTTTATCAATTCTAGACTTTAATTTCACCAAACTACAAATTTGAACTTTTCATTCATATTGAAGATCAATCAATCGAAATGAGCAAATTAGAAAAGGAAAGGGGCAATGTTTCAGTGGTCTATAAAGACTGCACTGCACCCGACTTTTTTGGGTAATCTGAATAATGACGTTTATTACTATGAGTTTCAAGATATAACTATTTTCCGGGTTTGGAGGCCATGGATTTTTGGAATTTCTTCTGGATGAAGTAGTTTTTTCAAAACACTATATTAAAAACACGGAAGTAGTTTCGAACATTATTTCCATATTTCATGTTTCTTTGGATTCTATCACGCATTTATTAAGAAGAAACATGTTTTTTAAAAAAGCAGATGAAAATATGCAGAATTTAAAAAATAGTTCACTACCTCATATTAGAGTCATATGATATCCTAATATGGGGTACACTATGTTCGCAATATGGGGTACTTAATTCAATATGGAAAATTTGAAAAGTTTCGTCCTTTATAAAATTAAAAAAAATTTCATCTAGAAAGAACATACATACAACAAATTATTCAGAAATGCGAAAGTCACAAATATACGGATTTTTTTCACAATTAGCACATTCAACATGAGCCCATTTGAAGCAGCTTTGACACATTAACTACTCTTCGCATCTGACATCTTCAGAATAAAGATTTTCGCAAAAAATACAAATAGCATCTTCTTCAAAGTTTTCCACCTGTTGGTCATCTGAATTTTGATACTCGGGTTCAGGAGCCGAATCTGAAGAAGAACTCCAGGATACCAACTTGCGTTTGTTTGCTTTTTCTATAGCAACGGACTGTTTCTTTTTCTTTTAGGTATGTTTGATTTGATTCTGCTGACTCTTTGTATGGAGTGCTAGTTACAACGGCAACTTTTCCACATTTTGTACTTTTTTTTCAATAATAGCTTTTGAAGCAGTTGGAACAGGCATCAAGATTGCAGGGGTAATCTGTTTCTCAGGGGTAACCTGTCTCTCAGCGATTTGCTGTCTTGGAGGGGTAACTTGTCTTGTATCTTGTATCTAATAGTTCTTCCTCTACTGTGTCTTCCTCTCCTTTTTTTTCATCCACTGTTTCTATTTCTACTTTTTCTTCATCAATTGCTCCTTGCATTTCTGCCACAAAATCATATTCTTTGAATGCGTTTCTATCAGGAGGAAACATTCCCGTTTTTCTAAACACGTTTATAGCTGTATCCATGGTGGCCGCTCTTATATAGGCTTTCCTAAAAAGTTCTCCCACCTGATAGCCTGATACAACACGTCCTGGGTTAAGCCTAAGCCAGTTTGTGATCTCTTACGCGTAAAAGGTTTTCAATGGGGTGAAAGGCATACTATCTCAACATGGTTTTCTCGCGCCACAGTTATGACTTCCAAATTTTTTGTATGAGAGTAATGACCATCCAGGATTAACACCACTGGATTGTCAACGCTGGGCTTAGTTATATTAATGAAATGGCGAAGCCATTGTACAAATATATCTTGTTGGATCCAACCAGATATGTGACACGCACATTGTGACCCGAATGGGGTGACATTCATAAGCTCCAATTTCCATATTTTTACGTGGAAAAATTAAAAGGCACTGTCCCCATATAAGGCGACTTTCCTCTAGCAGGTAAGGTTAGGTCCAAAGTAAGTGGGTGTATTCGACCCTCCACCGCAACCCGCAAGGGTTTATTGTGGCTCACACCTATTCAATTCGATCAAATAAACCCAGCTTCTCAACGAAGCCGATTATTTTGAATGGTGGTCTTTCAGGTCAGATGGTAAGAGTAAGGCTCTGCCGAACTCTAAAAACCTGATTCGGTCCTTAGAGTATGTGTCCGAGGTCGGACATATACTTCCTCTATATTCGAATGCGAATAGTACCCTATAGAAAAGTTGACATTTAGATTATAGTTAGAAAACAGAAATATCCAAACACTTGGCAACTCTGTTATATTGGTCAATTCGATGGTAGATATCCGAAAGCTTCAAGGTAGGCGAGTAAAAGTCCACAAACGGGTAATGTTGCAGTGCGCTCAACTGATTTTCGCAATCAATCAAGTAACTAGCAAGCAAGGCAGTAGACTCGATTGTGTGGTGTTGGTGACAACATAAAATTTGTTTTGAATCATGCCGCCGGCCAAGATAATCCTGGACGATGATCAGAAATTTGCTTTGATGAAGGTGAGAATTGTTTTATTTCGTCAATTGAAAAGAAAAACTAACTTCAAGGGAAATATTTTGAATCAATGAGTTGTCAAATAGTGATTTAATGCATTTTCTTTCGTATGAATGAACGTAATTTTTAGGCAAACTATTTTCCGCCAAATTTTGAATACTATCGAGTTCATCCTCGGAGACCATGGGATGCATTAGGTTTTTCTGGTTTTTCATTGTAAAAATATCTGTAACATGTTCTTAATGTATTCAAACCAGGAAGGCGATCTTAAAACGATGAAGATGACGGTTTCAGTATCGCAGAAATAGCACATACGAATTTTCTATAAAATTTCACTTTGTATACCTATTTATATCGCTTCCGACTTTTCCGAGCTGAGGGGGAGGAGTATATGGAAAATCAAAAAAAAGTTGACTTTCAGTGGCGTCAATGTGGAGGTTAATGTTTCTTTTTCAATTGTTAATTTGAATCTATGTATTATTCGAAATCAGAAAACTTTTGAAGCAGGCACATAACTTTTTATATTGTTTGAACAATATACAGGGTAACATAAGTACGTTCAAATATTAAAGTGACGTATTCCTGATACAATATTTTGAAAAAAGTCTATATAAACTTGCATCCGGAAATGTTTTTTTTTCGGAGATACAGGGTGTTGAAATGGTTTTTTTTTGTTTTTAAAAATAACTTTTACAAAAAATTAATTATTTGCACGAAATTAGGTACCCGGTTTTTTTTGACATGGGAATTCATAATTTCGTATTACTTTTCATTTAACATCTAGAGGGCACTGCGTACACTGTCAATATTTATTTCAAATTGCTCCAACTTTTTTGACAGTGAACTTTTGGAACTTTTCATGGAAAAACCTAATTTCCACAAATTTTCCAATCAAAAAAGATTCACTTTCTCAACAACGCTGAAGGTGATCGTTTTCCATATAATTACAATTTTCTACATCGATGCATATTACTTAGCTCCTAGGGCGCTAAATGAAGTTGCTGAGAACATTAGAAAAACTAAGTATGTCGTGGATCTCGTCAAAATAAACAACCTTTTCCTTTAAAATGTTCATCGAAAAATCATTCGTTTTCGAGATACAAATTGTTGAAATTTTTCAAAATAGGGCGCTAAGTGAAGTTACTAAAAACATTACAGAAACTAAGTATGCGGTGGATCTAGTCAAAATAAACAATTTTTTCTTATCGAATGCTCATGGGAAAAATCATTCGTTTTCGAGATACAATTCGTTGAAATTTTTCAAAACATGGTTAGTTTTTGTCATAAGTTTTTTGCAATTTTAGTTATTTGTATCTCGAAAACGAATGATTTTTCGGTAAACTTCCTATTGGAATATACAAATATTTTTCGAGAAAAATGAAAATTCACCTCATTTTTGGAACATAGTAGTTGGTTAGGTTAGGTCCAAACTGAGTGATCGAATAGACCGATTCCACCGCAACCCCCAAGGGTTTACTGTTGCTCATACCTATTCACATTCGACAAATAAACCCAGCTTCTTAACGAAGCCGATTAGTTTGTATGGTGAGTGGTCTTTTCGGTTAGATGGTAAGAGTACGACTCTTACTCCCAGCGGAGCAGCTACAAAGTATGTGCTCTGCTGTTTCATCATTTTCCAAACAGAGGCGACACACTGTCTTCCGACAGTCCGTGTCTCTGCATATGATGATTCAAATGACATTGAATAAACGCCTTGGAGTGAACCAATCCTGGAAAATTCTTCCAGAAGTCCATAAATCTTCTTGCCATCCAGGTGTTCAATCTTTTTTCAGCAGCTTCATTACCTTCCAGGTCATTGTGGCCAGGAATTCAGACCAGAGATAATCTGTTTCTATCGGGGAGAGTTGTTTTTGACGATTTGCTACCAATTTAGACGTTGCTCGCTAGGATCCAAGAACTTCCAACGCCGCTTGACTATCCGATAATATTTTTATTGACTTGTGTATGACTAAAAGTCATTCGTTTTCGAAATACACTTTGTTGAAATTTTTCAAAACATGGTTGTTTTTGTCATAACTTTTTTTCAATTTCATTTATTTGTATTTCGAAAACGAATGATTTTTCGATAAACTTCTTATTGGAAAAAGTTGTTTTGACGAGATCCAACACTTACTTAGTTTTTGTATTGTTCTTATCAACTCAGTTTACTGTCAAAAACGTTAGGGGAAAAAAGGCCCAGGTACCAAATTTGGTGCAAATTGCAAAAGTTATTCTTAAAAAACGAAAAAAAAAATCAATTTCAACACCTCGTATCTTCGAAAAGAAGCATTTCTGTCTTAAGTAGACTCATTTTCTTAAAATTATCTCAGGAATATGTCACTTGAATATTTTAATGTACTTATGTTACATGAGTTGTACTTCAATAAATCATTTATGTGAAGAAAATATGCTTAAAAAAAAACAGACAACAACTCCACGTCGCTTCTTTTTGATTGTTTTTGAGTATTCATTTTTTTATAATTACCAGTTCATGATGAAAATCCATATTACAATAATATGATCAAATTTATTGTGAAATTTTCATTATATAGGTTTTGAAAAAACCCCGACACGTGTATCGCTATAAAATAGCTTTCTCAAACGGAAATAGATCTTCAGTAACTTATAATTCACAACCATTTTATACTCTCTATA
The DNA here is from genome assembly GCA_015342065.1 of Leptinotarsa undecemlineata. Classification (NCBI taxonomy): domain Eukaryota; kingdom Metazoa; phylum Arthropoda; class Insecta; order Coleoptera; family Chrysomelidae; genus Leptinotarsa; species Leptinotarsa undecemlineata. The sequence goes on from WOGP01007314.1 coordinate 6,647, forward strand.
TTAGGTACTACCGAAAGTTCAATCGGATCATCAATATATTCAACTACGTGAAAGACCAGGTATACCCAATATTTAATTTATTGGGTTGAAAAATAGCAAATAAAATCAATACTTATTACATAGTAGTAAAAAGTATCTTAGTTGGTACGTGATGAGTTATTTAGTCGGTTTTCTACGACCAATTGCCATGTTATCAATAACTTATTTGCATGACTTGAGTTATCTACTTAACAGTTATCGTTAAAAGGAATATTTTGATCCATTGCCGTCAACATGACAATCTGAACTTAACTATTCTGATGACATTTTTAATGAGTATTCTGAAATATATTTGATTTGTATCCCAAAAGATTTTCATAACATACTCGTAGATACTCATTACTCATTACCGCATTGTTGATTGTGTACAGAATGTTTCGGTAGGAAAAATATTTATACTCATTTAAAACACATTCAAATTCTTTCATTGAAAAATTCAGTGGATATTTCATGGAAAATTTGATGTGAAACGTATGCGAAAAATTACTTCAACTCAATTAATAATTCAACAAAAACACTCGTCTTTTCCATTTCAAATAGTTCTCTAATGCTCCTGTTTATTTGGTTCTCATCGCTCCGCTCGAGCTATTCCCAAATAAGCAAGTTTTGTACCCTGCCTAGTTTGTACAATTTGGGCCAAATGGACACTTTTGAAGGGAAACTCCTGTTTTCAAACTAGATAGGTGAAAGGTGATGGCTGTGTCCCAGGGTCAAATTTTATGAAATCTGTCGAAAATTTCTTGTTTCTATGAAAACATTTCGGAAGCAGTTTTCACGTAGAATTCAATGGCGTAAAAAATATTTTTTCAAATGAGATATCAATATTCATTGACGAAAAACTATTAACTTAATGGGACATCCTGTGTATTGCTGTATATTTCAATAGAGCTTAAAATTACCTTTCCAAAAAAGCACACTTGATGGTTTGCTAGAGTCATTTTTGAAATATAGAGCTTTTAGTTTTTTAAATGAAGACTTTGAGGAGGTGTTCGAGATGTCTACCAGCTTCTCCTACACACAGGTTTTATGTCGAATTAAGTAGTAAAATAGGAGTGAGAGAAGCAAAACTTTGCATGAGTGCCGCTTCCAATTTGTATCTATACAAATAAATAAGATAAAAATGAAGATAAGAAGAAATAAGGTAAAAATAAATAAGATCTTCCAACTTTCACCAAAGAGCCCATATGTGTTAGGTCCGGTTACCTGGTCGGCCAACGTTTGGATCCGTGGTTGGCTATCCAGTTATTATCAAAATTTGCAACCAAAAAAATTGGTGACAATTACATTATTGTGAGGCGAAACACCGTCTTGTTGAAAATATATTTTTCTGAGCTCCATTAGTGGCAATTCTTTAAAAAGGGGTTCAATATTTCGTCTTTAAATTTCTAAATACCTCTGAGATGTAAGAGTGCCATAGTAAATGAACGGACTGATACTTCTACCTGTGAAAACACCAGCCCACACACTAAATCCAAATCTTCCTTGACTTCTCTGATCCATAATAGAATGAGGATTTTGTTACGCCCGAGTATGAGAATTGTAGCGGTTGAAAATGCCAGCACTGCTCACATAAGCTTTGTCTGTCTGAATACAAATTAAGAAAAATTAGACATCTAGTTACAACTTTCTAAGTAAGGTTAGATTTTTACCAATATTCTTACCTGTGGTGCCCACTGAGACACCAGTGGACCCAATAATTTCATTTTGGTTAGGGCTAAATAAGCCCCTTATCACTCCATATAAGTGTAACAAATTTTAACCAAATCGGTGTAGGGATATTTATGATATTCTATAAATAACTTTTTTTCAAACTTGAACGCCCTGTATCTCAGAAACGAAGCAATTCCGGATATATGTTCATGAGAACTTTTTTCTAAAACGACCTAACGAATCACCCTCTGAAGTTTCGTACCGTGGTTAGGAAACACCCTGTGTATTGGCTGCATGATCAATATTCTAACAGAAAATACTTTGAAAGTGAAAATTTCTGAGTAGAAATTAAATTCATGTCTGATTCAAAAGTGGAGATGATCTGGCATTGAACACGAAACAATAATGAAAATTGAAAATTACTTCAATGAAATATTCATGTTTGAGTTTGTTACTCAGAGATTAGGTTAGCTCTGCATGGACTGGTGATCAATCCTTTCCACAAAAATAGGCTCTCCACCGCGAAATTTTGATAACTGCTCTTTCATAAATCAACAATTAGTTTATTGCCTTACATTATTTATTGAAAAAAATGTGTTTTTCATAATTATTCAATTTTCGTTCATATCGAAAAAATGTATGACTTATTCGTAGAAGCAAATTTCTATGGAATCAAATTCTGACCAGGTCTAAACGAATTCACTTTCATTTGTCGTTTTTTATATATTAAGATTCAGGATCAAATGAAACCTTTTGAAAATTGGAATAAATATCATTCAAGCACCATACCATTACAATTATTTGAGAACTAGCCGTTACTCGCGAGTTTCAATTTTTGAGGTCTCCAAGATTTTTCAACACTAAAATGTATATTTGCCTACCTTTGATTTACAAGAAAATATTTTAACAAACCAAAAAAATAATCAGCTACACTTTCAGCCAATTCAACTGAACGTTATTTTTACAGTATTTTTTCACTAGCAATTGTTTGAATGATTCTTTGAAGTGACATAATAACTTTTTTATTTGTGAACCGATTGAAATTAATCTAACACTAAATGTTGAGTGAAGTTTACTGTTATATATTATATTATATATTAGTGAGAACTAATCTGCAATCGGATAAACTATTAGCGAGCACAACTGCAAGACAGCTATCAATTACAGATTTATTATATGCATTGAGATGAAATATCACTGAAATTTATTTTACCACTGTCATTTTTTTAATCCTTTCAAATGGAAACAATATTTTAATAAATATAGTTTAGAAAACTAAAAAACACGTTTTTAAAGAACATCGAAATAAAAAGTTAAAAATATATTTTCTTAGATAAGCTTAAAACAATAACGAACGGAAAATCCTAGTATTATTGTGAAAAAATCGACGGGCGCTTGATATACAAAAAATATAGCACAAAGCGCCCACGTTTTTTTTTTAGAATAATACTTCTATTTCTCGTTCGTTATTGTTTTGAGCTTATTTTTTTTTTTAACTTTATAGTTCCATGTTCTTTAAAAGCGTGTTTTTTAGTTTTTAAAACTATATTTATGTTTAATTTTTTTGTTTCGCATGTCATAAAAGCGTGTTTTTTAGTATTTTTCAAACTACATTTATTTTATCTAAACTTTAGGATCAATCTGCCGTATATTGTTTAGAAAAATGATCAGTGATATTTTCCGATTCCGAAGGAGGGAGCCTGAAAACTAGCTACCAAGCCTAGGCGCGCAAAGGAGGCTTACAAATAAGGTAGCACTTCACATGTGAAGTGAGTTCGAATTATATCAAGGAGGTTACATATAGCGCAATCTGCCCGCGAATAGATCAAGTAATGATGTCGATAATTCTGTCAAATACCAATCCCCAGCTTGAGAGTTATAAGCAAACAAACAAACATGCACACATACATAAATACATACATACATACATACAAAAATAATACAGGTGGAGTTAATGAAAGCGTGTTAAAAAATACATACTAATTTTATAGAGTTTCATGCAATTCTCCACTAAATTTCTCGAAATCTTACGATCTCTGAGTAGCATGAAATTTCTGCAGAATACGCAGAAATCACTCGAAATAATATGGATTTTCACAAATTAATCTCCCGAAATCGTAAATTATTTCCACGAAGTCACCGGAAATCCCAATATTCTAAGAAATCATAAGGAATTTCGACAATACGTGCATATTTTCAGGTGAGTGGTCATCCTTTCAGGTCAAAAGGGTGGCCAGAGGAGCTTGGCTCACTATGAGGCCTGACACATTTTTTTCAAGAACAAAGCACAAGCACGACAAAAAAATCCCTAATGCGCTCTAACAGCAGTGTCTGTGCGAATGCCGGTGTCTGGGTTTCTGTAGCATTGAATTTAAACTTGTTACTTTAACCTCAATTCGGCATGTTTCCGTCATGTGCCGTCCGGTCGCAGGAGGCGCTTTGCCTCACGAGTCTACCAAGGAGAAGGTCGCCAACTATTACTGAAGATGATCATCCATTCAGATTGAATCTCTCCATTGAGGCTCTGATAACCAAAGTTCGAATTTCCGGTCTTGAAAGTTTAAAACTTCTAAATGGAGAAATGAAAATTTCTATGTTTTTTACCACTTTTAATTGTAAGTAACATTACTGCAGTTTCGTCCTATATAGGACGAAACTGCAGTAACGTTAGTTATAATTAAAAGTGGTAATAGAAATATAGAAATTTTCATTTCTCTTTTCGTTATGATCTCCTACCACGTAGTAACGGCTACATCCATCAATTCATTTAAAACTTCTGTTTATCAAAACACTGTAATCATATTTTTTTCAAACTCGAACGATCATGTCATAAATGCAAACCAATTCGAAAAATTCTCTCGCAAATACCTCCGTCCAAAAATAGTTTAACGAAAATTGGAAAATTCTCATCGTTTTGTGTATATATAGATCGAATAAAACATCATACTGGTTAAACATATAATGCTAATTAATCTTGGTAAAAATAGATTAGGTATATAGTCAGATATCTGCGTCTTCTTCATCGCTAGAGTCTTTGTGTCTTATCAAGTGAACAGTCTCCGCTTCCAGGGCCAACTTCCTGATGTTGGCTAGACAACCAGCAGCCGCTTCTTGTAACTTCCAATCCGTAGAAGAAACTGCTTTCAGAAGAAAGGGGACGACCCCGCTCTCGTGCATTGTTATGCAATTGAAGGGATTCTTAGAGAGATGGAACAGTGCTAGGGCTGTCGTTCTGTGTACATCCGGGTCTCCGTCTGCCATATACTGCACCAACGGTGTGATAGCTCCCAACCTAGCAGAAAATGATAACATTAGAATGTCTATCTGCTATGCCTTTGTGGTACCTATACAGTGTGGTCCACTAGGTCTGCAACAAATGGGAAACTTTTCATTATCGATTTCTCAGAAAATTTAATTCTTGACAAAAGTTGGTGTATGTTCCAAAACTATACCAAGTGTACCTGAAATTGCTTTATGACAAACACCATACAGGATAGGCCAAAAAA
>WOGP01007315.1:0-11841 GCA_015342065.1 Leptinotarsa undecemlineata
CTATAGCTAGAAAGTGAATTGTGCAGATTAACAAACAGTGAAGATAAATTAATTGTTGCTAAGTGGTGAATATAAATAGTTGTATTAGTGAAATATTCTTTAAAATAAATTAGTTTAGGACAGTTAATTCCTTAATTCGTTACATTATATTGAACCTGGGTTCGAGATCTCCAATGGCAATTTCTTCTTCAGTTCTTCTCCTTATTACAGAAAAAAAAGTTCTGTTTCAGTTATATTCTAGTTCAAGTCTTTCCTTTAGATAGTCAATATTCCAAAAATTTTTATGACTTCAAGGTAGTCCTTGGTTTGTACATATCAAATATCAATACCATTGACTACAAAATCGAGTTCAGTAAGTTTGTGAGATCTCATGTTTGACGTGTATATTGAAAAAATATGAGTATTCACATTTAGATAAAAGTTAATTTAAAATGTTCTCTCATATTCACACGAATATCGGGGAAAATAGTCCAGTCTTCAAGTAAAAATCAGTTTCCACAAAATCTTAGAGAGTTTTGAGCCTAGTGGCAATTCATACAAATTTGCAAGTATTAATTCTGTTCTACCTACACTTTACTTCTGTTTCACTAATGAAATAATAAAAAAAAAAATATGATAAACAGTTTGATTGAAAAAACAGAAAAAAATGTTTGTAGATAATGTACTAAAAACTGAAAAATAATTCGGAAAGTCCTAGGTAGCAGTCATCACACTCTCGTCAGCATTATTCGAAAATGATCAGATAAAAAATTATCAAATTAGGAGGCGTAGCATAACTTGAGTAAATATGTAAATACTACGCCCAAAGATTTTGGTATTTTTTTGACTGATCAATACCGTAGATTGCTGAGAAGAGTGATGTGATGACTGCTACCTAGGGTATTCCCAATTATTTTTATTTCCCAGTACATTATCTACTTCAATATTATCTTTTTTTTTAATATACCCGTTTAACATACCTAACACATTTTTTGACTAATTTTATTTTCAACTTTTTAGTTTTTAATTTCGTTACTTAGTTCTTCTCATTCTGTTTAGTTCATTCAGTGCCTCATTATCACAAGGTAATATGTAATCCGCCATTTTGTAGCAGCGACTATCTTAAATTTGCAACTTTTTCGAAGTGTTCTACTGTTCTATCAGTCAAGCTCTGTCATTCAATACTCATATTGAGCAGTTGTCAAACGATATAATAATCCGGCATTTTGTAGCTGCGGCCATCTTGGATTTACAATGATACAGAATTCATCAAATTGTATTGCCATCGAAACTTAATATGTGTATCAAGTTTCAGATCAATCTGTCAACAGGAAAAGGGTCAAACATCAGTTACTGAATTTGACCCAAACAAACAAACAGGGCATGCTGAACGAAACCGTTTAACAAAACAGGACCGTATCGTATGATGTTATTCATAAAATAACTCACACGTCTTGCATTTGTGGACTAAAATGACAAACAATTTTTAGGGAAATTAACTAGCAGTAAGATAATGTTGACAGTACGATTCACATTTAAAAATTTTCAGATTATGATTGTATGGTATTGTAATTTATTGTATTCACTAGATACATTCAGGGGAATTGTTCAAATGACTTAGCACATTTGATTCCACCAAGAGCGGTACATATCAAAACTACGCGACAGAATGTGGTTGCTCATCGTTCTGAGATGCAACTCAGTACACCTCGAACTCCACTTCCATTTGGAAAACTGCATGCGTTTATTCAGAAAAACCTTTCTTAGTACCTTTTTACAAATGGATTTGCTCACCAGCGATTCAAATGCAATGTGAATTGCTACTTTCGCTGTGGTGCTTAGGTTTTGTATTTAAAAAAAATCATGATAATCCTGGACGTGACTTAGGTAATACTTTTGTTATCGGTACTCATATTTTTCTTGTAGACAAACCGCCACTCATAGTAGTGGGTAATATCTACTCGAACAATTTTCCAAATCTAGAAATTACACAGGATATGAACTATATATTTTAAACATATAAAATAATGAATAGAGTAATGAAATTAATTTTTCCAAAAAACATTCAACTTTTACAATTCAACACTTTCTGTCTCCTTCTGCATATTATTGTCATCATCAATTAAAAAAAAGTGCAGATATTGAAATGATGAACCACTATATTTCAACAGAAAGGATGATTCATACATAAGTAATTGAAATCTTATGAAGTTCCAATCAGAAAGGAGAGAAATTTCAAGTTTGACACGCACGTTTGTTTGTTGATAACAAAAACTAACAAGCCAGTAGATAGTTATTCTCTTGACCATACCGAGCAACTAGATTAACGAAAACTTTCATCGCATAAACTTTGGGGAAGTTTGAGAATTCTCCCCGCCAAGGATGTGGTTATCCACGGGCTTTACTGTTTAAGACGTGTTTGAGTGTAAGGCGACATTTCCCTACTACTACGCTCAATTTAGATTCGAAAGCCTAACCGAAAAACTGAAGTTAACTCAACTAGGTGACCAAAAAATAAACCCTACTTGAGTACAGGTTATATTTATAGGGTGCTTGGAAAATATCAAAGAGGTCTATTTGTTATATAAAAAAAAAAAAGAAAATCTGATGAGACTCAAATATATTACTAGATATATTTGTTATAAATATGAAAATATGGAACACTCACTATCTTGAGAATTATAAGAAAACTAGTTACAAAACCAACAGATTTTTTTAATAAGTCATTTTGACAGTGTGGAGTGGAAAAATTTAAAATACAAGGTGATTTCATTTCAACATTCTTGTATTTAAGTATTAATGTATAATGAAGAAAAAAGCATTGAAATTGTCTATGTTATTTTTTTTGAAACAATCATTACTGCAGTTTCGTCCTATAAGGTCATTTTCAAAATTATACATTGAAGTTAATTATATATAAGTTTTAAGCATATGGCACTCTGTCTGTAGTTTACAGTACGAAAAAGACTTTGAATCAGTTCATTGAAAACTATTGAGGAAGAACTTCTTTCGCATAATGGCAACATAGAAGTTGGCCTGCGATTGTCCCAAACTTTATATTCATTGAAGTATAAGATAACATAGGGGTAGTTTTTCAATTAAGCTACAGCAGAGGGCTACGACTTCAACCATGACTATGACTTATGAAATTTGATAGTAAAATATTCAAAACTCCATATTTCACAATGTATAGAGATCAACTTATTCAAGAATGGTGAACATTTAACGAAATACCAAATAAAATTGAATAATTCTTCTATATTGAATTTTTTTCACGAAACTGATCCTTTAATTAAGTGTCCCTTGAGATAAAGAAATAAATTTCCAGATTTTTCATACATAAATAAGCAAATTATATTTGAATTTGTATTTTCAAACTATCTATGAAATTATTATTTTGTGTATATTTGTCAAATGAAACATTTTTCTGATTGACAAAAATTTGCAGAATGGAAATTTTAGTGAAATGATTATTGCTTACTTTTTCAACATCTAGGCCATAATGAGAAATGAGAATTGATTGTGTTATACAATGATTTTCTATTTTAAACGATGGTGAATTTCTGCAATGAAAGTTTGAATGCTCAAAATATTGTACATGAAATATTTACAATATCCATGTGTAAATCGTGTTGATGAATAAAATGCGCACATTATCGACTTATCTTTTGTTAACAAGCCACCATTCATTTATTATGAAATTTATTGTATTTGGCTGATATACACTATATATAGTGAATCATTGATTATCCCTGTTTATCTATATTTAGGGGTGTGTTTTTATAGAAAGAGATTCAATCAATGGCGTTTTCTACAAACCGAGAAATATATCTTTATAAGATAATTATCAAATCACATAAGAAAAGTTTTTCGCATAAAAATGTTCACTGAACACATTGAAAATATTTTTTTAGACAGAACTTCATGAGTTTCTATTCCTCCATTATGAAAAATAAAAATGTGAAAAACTTTCGAAGAAAGGAAGGGAGAAATAACTATAGTTGAATCTTTTTATGTACAGACTTTTTTTCAGAAACAATGGAAAAAAAATCTTCTTCACAACAAGCAACAACTGCCACATGAACATTACATTACAAGAAAATACAATTCTTTTCAAACAACTACTCTCATATGAACATTGAATTTCACGAAAATCACTTTTTTCTATTATGTTTGTACTACAAATATTAGTCGTGGAATTGAAACAGATATCATTCATAGGAATGCTACACAATGTGATATATGAGAAAGTATTATTATAATAATGGGTCACTTACATGGAACACTATCATTCTCAATGGAGTACTTTTAAGTTTCGGGACTAAACTCTTGTCTTAGTCGTACAGTACTCATAACATTATAACTTTATGTCACCAGAAAATACAAATATGCTTTTGTCACCACTGTCAAGTGACCCGTGCTCATCAGCCACGCTCAGTGTGATCTCAGGTATAGTTCCACTTCATATTGAAGCTGGGGCCAGATACCATGAGTGGAGAACGAATGGTGAAAGGAGGACTGAAGACAGAATGGAAGGTATAGACAAGGTATAGACCTCCCTTGCATACATCCCCTGTATGCAAGGGAGGTTACTGAAGGAGATGCAGAACGAGGGGTGACAGAGATGTATGTGGATGCCGGAGCGAGGATGGACGAGGAAAGAAAGGGCATAGATTGGGCGTTGAGGTTCCAGGGAATGAAGAGATTTGCGTACAGAGCAGCGTGATAAGCTGAAGTGATTACGATAGAGTTATAGATATGTGGAGTATGAATGAGAATGATAGGGATTAGTCACTTCGCCATAGCGGTGCAAAGGATGAAAGTGACACGAGTGAAAAATAAAAGGGGGGCTTTGATTCAGAGAATGATTGAAGTGGGTATGAAAGGGAAGCACGGACCGAAATCATATGGTGAAAAGGACATCAAAACAACAATTCTGGAAATGAAAAGGCCCGCGGGGAAGCCACGAATGGCACAAGAAGGGACAGCATTTCAATGGACTGTAAGAAAAATGAGTAGCGAAAGCGACGAAAGAAAGAGGATAAAGGAATGGATAACGGAAGAATGGCAGCAAGAATGGAATAGCGGTGTTACTGGTCAACTGCTCTACAGAGAGATGAGTTGGGTGGCGAGAATGGAAAGGACTGCTTGAACAAAATAAAGTAGGAATACAGTTGAGAGATAGGAATGGAAGAAGAAATGAATGGATACGCGTTGTGAATGAATGAGCAAATAGTGTAGTGAGGGATGAGCGGGACGAGTGAGAGGCAAGCTACCAGTTTGCCAAACTGAATGTATAAAACAAATACTTGTGGACCTGTAATGTTGAAAACAGAAAACAAAATCATTTGTTTGTATTTGAATCATGATGAGGTGAAGAAAGCAGTATTTTTTTATGGACGAGTTTGTGAGTTTGTTGCATTACTTAGGATTGTTTACTCACGTTCTAATGACATTATATTATAATGTAATATTGTCACGATGACAGTTCGTACACTTAATAATTTGGTTAGTTGATCCCAGATGGAAAAATCTTTCTTTCAAAACACTGATTTCACCTGTAGATATTCCTCTTTCAAAGAATAATTTGAAATACTTTTTTTCGTCGCATTTCAGGATATAACGAACCTTCACAAATATCGACTGTATCGAACTCATGACAAATGATCTTCCATTTATCTGAACAATAAAATTTTTCGTTAACGCAATGAACGGGGAATGAGGCAGACGTTTAACAGCTACTTTATTGCCTTCACCCACTTCTCTGATTTCTCTTCCGCAAAGGGAAACCGAACAATTTATCAGATAACACGTACGCAATGCTCTTTCATGGAAATCATTTTCGCAGTTGAAGGGACTGAAAAGGGATATTAACAGGTTTTCAGTATTCGCGTTTCATCAATTTTTCAGTACAAATTGGTTATTTTGATTGAAAATCAAGTTCGCATTAGGTAAATGAAAAAATCAGCGATTCATTCGTATGATGAGGTGTAAATGTTTGTACAAAATAAGACGAAATGGAGTATTTCTTTCTTAAATCTGCTTTTTAAAAATGTATATTCCATAATGATTTGAAATTTGATATTCTCGAAGCAGGTTATGATTTTCTATTTGTTTTATCAATAAAGTAGATTTTTTATCATTATTATTATATTTTTGTTATTGAAATACTAAAAGAGAAAATGAAACAACTGCATCCTGTATATATTCGAAGAATTCTGAAAAATGTTCTAGATATATGTTTGAAGAAATATAAAATATGTTTATAATATCGCTAGCTATCACACCCCTACGAACGCAAACCCGCAGAAGTCGAAACTTGTGCGAGCAGAGGACTAATGAGATCTTACCTTTCATCTTGTATTTCCGTTGAACCTGATTCAATAAATAGAATGCTGTAACTGAGGATAACGTTTCCAAAGTTCAACATCAATTAAACTTAATTTTTTCTTCAATCCTCAGTAAATGCTGAGAAGTTAATTCGAATTCTATTTCTCGGTTTACGGAAGTATTCAAATTTATGCAAGTGAAACTCATGAGCGATTGTGGCAAAATTAACCAGTTTTTGATATTACTGAATGATATTCAGCAAAAGAAAATAGTTTTTTTTGCGGAATACATTGGAAAATTCCAATTCTTATTTCTGATATTTCAAGTTTGTGAATTTGCAATGTCGAATACGTGTAGGGTGCGTTCTTCTTATTCAATTGAGAATGAAGTGTTGGAAAAGTTTTTGAAGAGCAACTGTGAAGGAAATAAGTTTTTCTTCCATTCGAGTAACTATTAGAGCCATAATGAATGATTCGATATTACTTCTGGATCCTCATTAGTATATGCAATCTCCTGTTGCCAGTGAAAATATGCATCCCCAGTCGAACTCTTGGAATCGAAACGGAATAACCTGACAAGTGTGCTGTCATCAACGAAGCAATATATTGAATTCTTGATTTTTCCAATAAGTCATTGATACACAATGAAAAGAAGGGTTGGAGACAATGTGGATCCTAGGAAACGGCAGCGCTGATTATTGAAGTATTCAAAATATATTCATCGACAGACACTTGCAGGAAACGTTCTTTCAGGAAGCTGAAGATTTATACACAGGGTCCGACAAGCCATAGCATCGAATTTTGGTCTGCGAACCCTATGCCACACTTGGTCAAAGGCTTTAGAAATATCAAGCGCAACATCTCATGACCCTTTTTGGGAAGATACTGAACGCGAGCCATCTTGCAACAGGAAGAAAAAACCAATTTCTTGTAAGACAGCTTGAGTAGTCTGCAAAATACTGATGCGAGCTCATTCAACTTTTTAAGTACGATGACGGGCACCTCATCAAGACCAGACGCCTCATTGATATTGAGCTGTCTCTCACGGTTCAACAGATATTCGTGTGTGAACTTAAGTTCAATAGCCAGAATTCTCATTCAATCCAATCAATTATTTGATTTTGTGATCCATGTCTCAGTTCGGAATTCTAAATATATTATGGTGAACCAGAAAGTCACACAAACTCCATTTTATACATCAATGTTTTGTTGTTATACTATTTCGTCCTAATCTGATGCCACCACAAAATTAAGAATGAACTGCTAGTCAGTCCAAGTGGTTCTGAATATTTCACTTTTTCGAAAATGGTCACTTATGGTTGATGCTCTATATTAACTAACTTAGACCATCATCGAAATATTTTTTGCATATTCACAGCAGTTCTCATGTCCGGTGGATATACTATTGGAAATAATTCACCCCAAAGAGTGATTCGACGAACTTTAAGTAAAATTTTTGAAATTTAACTTGATACATTATTGATGTGATTTGTTTCATTCTTGAAACACAACCTATTATTTTGTAAATTCAGCTCCATAACATAACATTCGACAATGAAATTTACTCCAGCGATCGAGCTCCATAGGTATATACAAATTCACAGATTTTCAGATAACTCAACTTACTCCACACTGAAATTTACATCCCACAGGCAGCATCATTCCTACAAGCTTGATGTACCTAACTAATTGAGGAGAAACTTTGTTGTCGGTACGGATTAAATTTAGTCGAGAGTAATAATTGATATGAAGACAAGCCGCGGCAAAGTATAAATGCTCACTTCTCTATTACGTTACCCTTGAAGTTCTACTTCAATAATTGCTTTAATTTGCGGAAAACGGAACTTAGAACCAGGAAATTTCAGATATGTACACTGGTTTTTGAAATAAAGAAACCGCATTTTGTTGCTGAACTTATCGCTAGACCAACGCAACGCAAAATTGTATGTATTTAAAATAAATTTCATGCTTTGACTATTTTTGAATATCATTTTTGACATTTACTTTTCCTTTTTGAAGTTGTGGAAGGACAAAACCGATTCGTTACCTAACGCGTGACAGTGTTTCCAGTGTCTATATGTCAGGATAAGGCAGGCTTCTCCTCTCTCGTCTAACAGACGTTCAGTGTTAGATAGACATATAATGTTAACAACAATAACAAACACATGTAATATTTTTTGTAAAACGTGGCTCAAAAATCATCATAATAATTTTTTGTATGTACATTGTCGGTATCATTATTTATTCCTACAAAAGTAACGATTGGCTGATGGTATAGCTACGTACTGTAAGTACATATACAAAATAATCAATAAAGAATTCTATCAATTACTAATCTTTCCTCACACTATCATATTAATCATAAAATTTCAACAATTACCTAAGGTTTTGTCAAGTTAAATAATTTCAATATTGACAGTGACGGCTCGTGCATTGGAGAACAGGGGAGTCTAAAGTCATAAAGACTATATACACACTGAAATGCATAAAGACTATATACACACAGAAAAGCCCGCTGGAGGCGCAAAAATGTTTATGTTGTTGAACGCTTTGCTTTATACTAAAGTTAGGGCATAGGCATGACAATGCGTAAAAAGTGCATGAGGATCTATGGACTTTATTTTAGTTTGTAAACCATTTAAATGGCCGGCCATGACCGCAACTCTATTATAGGTTTGCGCAATTAACTTTTGACTAAAATTATAGGTGTCACACGTACGAATTGAAAATTTAAACTCGTCAGCTGTGCGCCCAAATGAAACATCATGAAAGCCCATAAAACGTTCTACCACATTACCACCTTTGACATACCTAAAAACAATTGAAACTTGTGATGTACAGGTAATATCGGTAGTTTCATCAATTTCCCATGGAAAAAAATAACACTCTCAATCTGCTTGCTTATATTTTATACTGTCTATAAGCTCATTTTGGATGGTTTTTGAGGTGTACGAAAAAACGCTACCGTTTAAAAAAGTGCCAAATTGTGAATCATATTTGCCCCATAACACGAGGTAATTTTTTCAAATTGGAGTATCCTATTTTAGGCCACGTTTGGTATTCAGTTTGTACGGAAAATAAAACACAGGTCCAACAAAAAAGTTTTTCTCGTTTAATGGAGCCGGTTAACCAATCGCATTTATCGTACCAACTAATATTAAATCCTTGATTTTGTCGATTATCTGAAGCTTAAATTGAAATCAAATTTGGTTGAGGCCTTCCCAGAGTTTTGATAATGTGAAATTTATTATCATAAAATAGAGAGTTAAGATAATTCGTCAGCAACCAATCGACTATATCGTCAGATTTTCTAATTTCGTCCAGCTTTTCCATAATAAATGAAAAAAATAAACTTACCGAGAAGTGAAAACCTGAAAACACCTTTAAATTGAAAGAAAACTCTTTGAAAACACATTGAAAATATTACCAAAAGGCACTGCTATAATACAATACTGCCTCTTTTATACACAAATGACAATTATTATCAAGAAACAATTAACAATTTACCGAAATATTTTTCAGTCCTGGTCCGTCACGGCATCCCGTCCGAATAATTAAATGAAAAACAAACGCAGTCGAATACTATCGGAGACCAACTGGAAGGTGCCTTCTCTAACGCTATAATTTCTGCAACTGAAATTACAAATCGGGACGGGACGTATGTCGCTGGTTGGATCGATCTCGTGGAGCCTATGTTTTTTAAAGCGGTCGGAGGCTTGGCTCCCTTGCAACCAATGGCATTTATTATTTCGGGTTGATGCTTTATTCGTTATTAGTTCATTGGCGGTGCGTTTGAGTTTTGTTGATGCATGATACAGTGTGGTACGTCCTACGTTGTGAGTGATAGTGTTTTTGGGCATATTATGGGTTCATATTGAAAGTTGGTAAAGTAATGATACCCAAGCATTTTTATAAAAACATAATCATAATTAGTTATGAATATCTTTTAATTCATTGCGATGAATAGCCTCAAATTTTATGGGGAGAAGTTTTCACTTCTGTCGTGCGTCTCGAGACACACACATTTTTCTTCTCAGCAGATCTGACATCTTGAAAGAAGAAATATCTGGAATTCAATAGAGACTTCCATTCTCTCATTTTTCCTTTGAAAAATACCTTCAATTTTCATTATAAAATGTTATCAGGGAATTCCGATTATTCAACAATTTGAATATGGATTCAAACTGAAAAATTTTGTATTTTCATCAGTCTATCATAGGAGGGTAGTGGCACACTGAGAAGGAAACTGGAAGGTTATTGGAAAAAATATACAATTAACCTGATTAATCATCTATATTTCACTAAATAAATTTGTTTGAGTAGTTTTTTTATTGGAAGCATTTTGACAACTACCTTCTTTCAAAAATACTGGTTACAAAAGCAAAAGCGCATAATTTTCAACGTATATTTTCTAAAAATATTTATTCCATATTTGTCAATTCTTATTTCCAGAAACGATCATTCGAAGATAGTTCTGAATTCTTTTGAGTAGTGTGAATTTTTTTTTAATATTTCTTTTGTATTAAAGTGATCTTTTTCTTGCACAACGCCAGATACTATGAAAATGTTTAGTCTCACCCTCTCAACTTCTGAACGGTGCGAGATATCAACATCTGACAAAATTTGCATGAAGAAGAATATTTTTCAATTCTTTTAGGTAGAACAACCAATGTCGTCGCATAGAGAGCCTTATCGAATTTTTAACAAATTGAAATGTGGGTTTTGTGACCCTTCGCTCGCATATTATTCAAATTCACTATTCAGAGATCTTTACTGTTTTGAATTTGAATGAATGGTTGCGGAGTTCTTAAATTGAAGACTAGAAAAAATGAAAATTCGTATCTTTGCTACCAAAAAAGTATCGAAACAGCTCCAAAGTAAAGTGTCACAGGTTACACAATGTTTGTAATGTGCAAGAGAAAGAATTCGTTTATAGAGATGAATTAAGGAAAAAATTGAACCAAAATATTTGGCGAAAAAACGCATTTCTGTTTCTAAATCGGTTTAAAGTTTTTTTGTTATAATCTACTGTAGATAAAAATCAATACGGTGTTGTTCTAGTAATACACAGTAATATGATAACTTGGCAGCTGTCGCCATTTATACTGAGAATTTACTTCTTCGTTCAAATTCCCAAGAATGCCAGATCTTCAGAGGATAAAATGGGAATATTCCTTATTCACGCCAATGACAGCCATGATTTTGCACTTGTTCTAGCGACGAATGCACTTTTCTCTCAAACGGAAATAATAACGGAAACGGAATAATTTTCTTGAAGATCGAGAAGATCTGTCCTATATATTTCAAGAAAAATCTGACTGACGATTCATCTTTAAAAATTCTTTGACAAAGATGGTTGTATGAGACATACACGAAACTTGTCAGAAGACTGTATTGGGGAGAGATACATAGGTACAAGAAGATGAATATTTTTATTGAAGGGGTTATATTTTTAGGAGTGATTAATTTTTGGGAAAGAAAGTTTTTGGCTTTCTACTACTCCATCTTGATACAAAAAAAAGGATAAGGGAAT
>WOGP01007316.1:0-11839 GCA_015342065.1 Leptinotarsa undecemlineata
GTTTATACATTTCGAGAACGGATTGAAATAGTGAGTTTGTACTATCAGAATGGAAATAGTGCTAGAGCTGCTGCCCGTATCAAATCAAATCAAAATATACTTTATTGCATCTTATTGACAAAGTCAATGATAATCATCCAGGAAGTAATGTACGACACAAATACGTTTCGGAATTATTGAAGAACTTTAAAGAAAATGGATCTGTTAACAATAAAAAGCATAACTGTTCAGGAGTTGTCCACGATGAAGCTATTTGTAGTGCAGTTTTAGGGCACGTTGGATTAATGGAAAATTCGCAATCTCTTCCTAAGTTATCTCTAGTGTACTTCATAAGTACAAATTTCATTGATTTTCATTGTGGCTCAGCTGTGTAAGCTCTAACACTTATTCAAGCATATTTATTGTATTTCAGAAAATACAGAGAAAAATTGAAGCATCAATATTTCTTTCAATTGGTTCATATGAGAATACAGTTTTTAATGATCCAAAATGAATATGAATTGCAATACATTTTCAGGCTAAATACCAACGAACACTGATGATAATTTCATTGCGATTTTCTCAAGTATGTTGCCTTAATAACTGCTCTCCAACTACAGCATCAAGTAGACAAAGTATTTTTGAAAATTGTAATGAAATTATTGGCTTATCTCTAACGGGAATTTGACAGGTCCCCAATAAGATACCAAAGTTCACTGAACAAATTGACTGGCAAAATAACCCTTCTTTAGACCAAATAATTTATAGTCATACATTCCGTGCCCATATCTACAGTATGGCATAATTCCATGAATAGCTTTTAAAGGGTATCAAATGAGATCTGGTGAAATGGCAACATCTTCACTATTTTTGGAGATGACTTTGAATATGGAAAAAAAATGTCTCTATGCAAAAACTTGAATTTTCCAAATTCCTATAATCTATTGACAATTAGTATGCAAAGATGAGTCCTAGCACAATCATAATAACAACATTTTATTTTTCAATTCATTTTTTTTTTATTTGTTACACAGAAGAGATTCCTAAATTACTGAAACATTGAAGACCTCTCAGGTATTAGCTATTTTCTTTTTCTTCACTGTCACTATTTCCTTATTGATTCACCCCTAGTAAATACTTTATATATGAATATATGTGAAATTGCATTAATGTATCCTTTTTTATGACTTACCTTGCCACAAGTTTCACTTTTCAGATTTTTTATCAGTTTATTTTGAAGTTTTCTTTTATTTCCTATGTATATATTATAAAATGTCATGTATTATATAAAATATTCACCTTGTACCACAAAAAAGCTACATATAGAAACGACAATAATATTTTATTACAAATATAAATAAAAAGATATCTGGAAATATTTAACTTTACACTTTATATTATTATAACCAACTCTTTTTCATTTCATTATATTTGATAACATTTATTCTAATCGAAGTAGATATTTCTGATGCTGACCTATTTTGTCCATAATAATCCACAAATTCACCATCTGGATTCACCAAATACATGATGATAGTATGATCTACCTATATAAAAAAAAACAATATGATATGATGGTATACATGTATATAAAACTTAAAGAAATGTTATTGAAAGTGGTAAGTTAATTTTCCAACTGTATATTCATCATGAAAAGTAGAACTAGAACCTCTGGTGTAGAATCAATCCAAAACAAGCACTGTTCCCAAACACTAGAACTGCAATAAATCTTCCCGCGTTTCACCAAACAATTTGGCATCTCTAGAAGATAAAGTAGGCTAATTCCTAAATCTAAAACTGATCTCTACATCTATCAGGGTACACTTTTCAGTTTCAGACACACATCAATAATTTCTGGTAAAAATGAGCAGAAAAATTTCTCATGGAATATAGAAATAGATATCCTAATATACATAAAGATTATACAAATATATCAGTTATTAAACAAAATAAACTAAAATATATAAGACCTATATAGTAGAATATAGTGTGTAAAAACATAGCAGCAGTAAATTATGAAGATATTAGTAGAGAGAAGAATGATGAACAACTCAATTGGAATAATATTGTGCTTGTGGATACTGAGATAAGTAGCTTTTGAAGAGTAGGAGGGTGTTACTTTGTTCAATTTCATTAGGAAGATTTTTATAGTCCAAGTGACCTCTGTGAAATATAGAGTTCATTGTTCTTGCTAGGTTAGTTTGTGGGACAACTAAGTCATCTCTTCCTCTTGTATCGTATTTGTTTATCTGGTGCTTTTCCAGTGATTATTTTAAATATGAATATCATAGAAAAATATTGTAATCTATCTTTAATT
This sequence comes from Leptinotarsa undecemlineata, assembly GCA_015342065.1. Taxonomy (NCBI): domain Eukaryota; kingdom Metazoa; phylum Arthropoda; class Insecta; order Coleoptera; family Chrysomelidae; genus Leptinotarsa; species Leptinotarsa undecemlineata. Next base: position 2,297 of record WOGP01007316.1, read on the forward strand.
GTCATCTAATGGAATTTTACTAACAAGCGCATTCCCCTGTTTTGTAACTTTTGTAGAGTAGAGACAAAATTACCACTTGGTAATGATATCAGAGTAGCACAGTAATCAAAGTTTGGTAGGATTATTGTTTTATGAACAGTCAAATTAGATTGTAATATTAGTTGCCTACTAATTCTAGTAAAGAAAAAAAAATTTTTAGAAATTTTATTACACATATACTGGAAGTGTTTTTTCAAATTCAGAGTGTTATCAACGATGAAGCCCAGGTATTTGAATTCTTCGACAATTTCAATAGTTTTTAATGAAAATATTATCAAGCATTTAAGTAGATCTGAAATACTTACAATGTAATCATTATCAGAATCCTTAGGTCCTGCACTGAAATAAACTCGATAAGCTTTACAAGCCTCACCGACTTGTTTTTCATTTCCAGTAAGTCCTAATAACCTTGGACTGAATTCCTTACAATATTTTCCAACTACCTCTGGAGTGTCTCTGTTGGGATCAACAGATATAAAAAGCGGTTGAATCTTGGGCATTTCTTCTGAAGCATCTGAAAAATAGTTAATTTGAAGAAAGAATTGAAAATACCTTCAGGTTTTTTTTGTAACTAATTTTCCCCCTTTGAGATATATCTACTTTGCTTGGAAACTTCAATATAATTAAAGATTTAATATCACAACTTACCTAATTTATCAATTACAGCAGCCATTTTCTCTAATTCGTCTGGACAAATATCTGGGCAATGAGTGAATCCAAAATATATCAGCAGCCAATTTCCCAGAAACTCCTCACTTGTTCTCACCTTGTTGTTACTATCCACCAATTCAAACTTTCCACCTATTGCTGCTTTACCAAGCATTCTCTTTCTCTCTTTCATTTGAGCTTAAAATAAAAAATGTCAATACTGTGAATCATATATATATAACTATTATAATGTGGTTAGCCACAAGTATACCAGTTGTTTCATGGAAAAAAATAATTATCACAGCATTTCCAAATATTTAAAATCAATATAGATTCCGGAAGCAGTATGCTTCTTACAGATGCCACTCACTTTCAGAATTGGGAGCCTTCGATTATTGTATTTGATTTTTCAAAGGCCTTTGATCATGTCTGGCATAAGGGTTCACTAATTTATCTTTGATGATATGGCTTGTCAGTTTGCCTTTGTGGCTCTCCAGTTTTTAAAAAGAATTTTCCTCAAAAGTAGCCTTTACCATAGAGAACCATATTAGCTCCAACATTATTTCTGTCTGATGAAAATGCCCACAGATGCAACATTTTACTTCGCTATTACAGCACATTTGTCTTTTTTTACATTCGGATGTCATTCAACATTTTTGGCAACCAGATGTTTTATGTCTTGATGAACATCTAGAGAGAAATTTGGCTGGAGTGATGGAAACCAAGTAAAAATATTGTAATGTTAGAGAACACCACTTTGCTGACCGCAAGTTCTCTATGATCATCTCAGTATCCATTAAACTCAAGATGGCTACAACATCTTCTTTCTATTCGACCAAACTATTAATGTAACGTGGTAACCCAGTAAATCTCACCTCAAAATTGTAAAAGTTGTTTAATTGATAAAAAATGTATTTTACTTGTCTTCAAATTGTCAACAGCACATATTAGGCATTTTATGTCCAGTGGGTCATACTGCATGTGAAGTATATTCATGATTTTATGAAAACACGAAGGGGTGGTAAGTTTTTGTGACTAGTACCTTCTTATCTATTCATTATGACATTTCAAGGCCAGTTTTATGCATGGTGTGTTTGTAGTATAGGGACTATAACCAAAACCTGTCTATAAGACCAGAGCGACTAATGCCATATATATTTTTTTTTCAGCAGATAATTTCGGCTTAAAATGGAGATAAAAATAAATGAATATATTATTGAAACCCAATCTGACAGGCGACCAACACACTAATAGTTTCTTGAAATGTGGCTCTACTACTGAAAGGTTGTTAATGTGTTCATTAATAACATTGTCATGAATAAATCATATGACCTATTCAACATTAGGGTTTCAAAAACCTACCTTCTTCTTTTTCTTTTTTTAAATACAACATAAATGCTAACAGACTTCCTCCTAATACTGAAGTTATGGCGAGGTTTTTCCATGTAATGGGCCCAATACCTTTTCCGAGAGAAGATTTCCGATTTGGTAATGGATTTTTTCCTGGAGGAGTTTTTGGTTTTGGTAGTGGAGAATTATTGCTATACTTTCGGCAATTTATACGACAACGAAATTGCTGAAGAGTCTGAAAGATGAAAAATCTATTTCATTTTGTTTTGTAATTAAAGCTAGGTACCTTAGGTGAATGCATGAATTGAATGGACTTTTGTAGAACATTTTTATTTACTTGAGAAAATAATATGGACATGATGTTATGAGGTTATGTATATGTCGGAAATTCATATATTGCAGATACAGACAGAAAAAATTTAAATTTCAGTGTTCTGTGATTCAAAATTCTATCATGACTATGAAATACAAAAAAAAGTTCACAAAGCACGTATTGAGATTATTCCCATACTATATATACTTACTCATTCCACCCGTGCTATCAAGAAAAATATCATTAATATAGTGAAAGAGTTGAAAGTGCCAAAATAGTAAAGAATATTTAAAATGATTTTGATATATGTACGTAACATTTAAACTGAAACATTAATTTTTTGAGAAAACCACTTTAAGAAAATATTGTGAATTAGGAATAATTTCAGAAAAATGCTCATAATTATGGAACAATACTCAAACAATATTACGATTAAAAACACACACAATATTAAATATCAAGGTCATAAAACAAGGTTTCGATAGTTTTTTGAGATTCACTTTTAATTTTACCAAAGTTTAGATTAAAAATTCCCTCGGTTGGTTCTCAGTAAAGTCACCGTATAGAAGTACTTCTATACGGTGGTAAAGTTGTATGAATACATACAACCGCTCTCTTTTGGGTGTTAAGATACCATATATAAATAAATAATTGGTCTCATCAACCGATCTCTTGTGATAAAAAGAATATTTGAAGCAATAGCTAATCTAAAGTATATATCAAGATGCTACAGAATGATAAAAGTATTGAGAACAACACATAATTTTCTTGAAATTGCCAGATTTCCAAATATGATAGGTGTACTATAGACTGTACTCATACATATAAAGATCCAGTCTGCAGGTATACAAGTACGTAAATATACAAACTCAACTCGGCAAACATGTTTCAGATAATTTTCTGAGATAAAAAATTCATTAGTAGTATTTTTTCGCTATGATTTTGATACCAGTGTGCTTGTTAAAATTATTAATACTGTTAACAATATTATTGACGTTTCTTTGATATTATGAGTAATTCTGTTCACCAAACAAAAGACCGACCAATAAATATAAAACGATGAAATGCTGCAGACGGTTTAAAATTAGTGTGAACTGGAGTTCAAAGTGGAGGTTAGAATTTAGTTCAAACCAAAAATAATAGACTAATTAGCATAAAATTGGCGGTCTCGCAACTCCAAGGATTTTCACGATATGTAACCATGTACTGTCAAGTCATATAATATATATACAATATATATAAAATATATAAAGCTAAAAACACAAACATGAGTTTTAAACAGATGGATTTTTTATGCTAATTTTATAGTATATTACTAATCAGATCGAATTCTGTATAATTTGTCTTACGACGGCGATAATACTTTCTGGCGATAATAAGCCAGTAACAGACAATCCTTTCCATATATAATAATAATAATAAATTAGCTTCATTGTCAGAAGAATGAATCTTATTGACAAAGCGTGTGTGAATAAGCTCAAAATGCATAGAAGCATTAAGTCTATATCATTTAAAACCTTTAAAAATATCTATATACACACACATCATATACAAAATGAAAATATGCTGAAAAACAGATGTTTACCACAATAAAGAAAATGTCCACCGCTGTAAAATGTACTAATAAGACATAGGAATAAAAAAATCAAGAGAAAAATTACACAAAACATGAAAATGAAATAAATTATTGCAGATGCTATTAGTTTGACTTTAACATTAAGTTGGGGGTAGTTGGGGTATAAATGTTAGTGGAAATTATCGTCATGAAATTTGTCCAAACTATAATAGGATCTATTAGAGAGTAAAACTTTGATTGCTTTTCTAAATTCTGAGGGCTTTCTATAACATTTAACATCATTTGGCAGGTGGTTGAATATTGTTAGGTCATTGTAGATTACTGAGCTTTTAGTAAGTGCCTAGGCCGTTTCTACTATGAAAATCGCGTAAACTGTCAAAATATTATTTCTGATGAATATAGGCTTACAGGAGTCTTGTAGTTTCATTTTGAAGAGATAACGTGTTGCTCTTTTTTGAAGTACAAACACAGAATTCATGTGAGTTCTAGAACATACTTCCCAGAACGGAATTCCATATCTTAAGTGTGAGTCTACGAGTGAATAGTAAATAGATTTGATTTAGCTGCAGAAGATCCCAATTCTCTAGAAGTTATTCCTACCGCATAACAACCCGAAGAAATAACCGAAGAAAGTTTTTTAGAGAGAATTCTGATGTGGTCCTCTAATCTCAAGTCGTTATCTATGACAATATCCAGGAATTTGGTGTTTAATTTATTCTCGATAATACTTTCATTGATAGTAACAGGAAAGTTATAAATATAGAACCCCGAAAAGATATCAATTTAGTTTTGTTGATATTTAAAGATAAGAAATCAGCATCGCACCAGTCCTTGATAATCCTGATATCTAAAGATATAACCTTGTGGAGATCTGAGGTGTTTGTACTGTGCCATAGTATTGTGGTATCACCTGCGAATAATGTGAACTTTTTCTTTATATTCAACAATGTCAGATCATTTATATATATACAAATGAAAGATAATAGGACCCAGAATAGATCCCTGAGGGACTCTACTGTTAAAACTAGCTGCAGTTGATAATGAAGTAGGCATTTTAACTATTTGACTTGTATCGGTGAGGTAACATTCAAATCACTTATGAGTTATTCCCTGAATGCCATAATGATACAATTTTCTGAGCAGTATTCCATGATTCACACAATCGACTGCTTTGGATTGTATCATATGAAATATGTCGATTAATATATGTCAAAAAGGGTCATAAAAAGCAAAAAAAAATATGAGCAAGAAACAATCAGAAATATATTCAAAAATTTCTGTGAGATTCAAAACAAATTTCATTACTATTTTTAAATAAAATGTGAATACAAAATATTGTCAATTATTGGTAGAAATGTTGATTTACTGATTTCAACAAATATTCTATGTGTAGGGAATCTCTTAAAACTTGTTCTAATTTTTGCCTTCTTTTGAATATTATGCGCGCTTTTTTGCAGAGTGTCCAACATAATAACGTGAAAAAAATCTTAACCTATTAGTTTTTGTATTTCTATGATTTAGTGCTTTGCATTTTGGAGTTTGGAGGGAATGAAGATGTTTTGAGGAAAGTCATCGTAAGTTGTGGGGAAAATATCTGTTTTTAACAATGTCCAGTATATTACAACCTGTTGACGTTAATATTGGTAGGTCACCACCACGGTAAGTTACAAAACACAACATTTATAAAATATTCCTAATTTTTCAATTTGTTAGCAAACGTGCAAGGTATGATGAAGAAGTTGATGAACTGGATAAAGGTGGTCATTGGAGCCTTAACAAAAATGATGTAGTCCTTCATGAAGTCTTTGACCGAGGGGTAGGACGTTTGGATGGCGATCCTGAAGAGGAACTCACAGATGATGATACAATTTTTAATAAAGGTGAACCTGGAGCTATAGATGTCTCCTGCGTGTCTATGACCCCAAATAGTAGAGATAAACAGGTAATGTATAGGAATATGAGAATCTATCATTTTTTGATAATGATTACCCAATCTCCAAGAATTTCAGACTGAGGAAATACTCGGTCTGTAAAGCTAGGTGATATATTTCTTTATTGACTATTGTATTAACAAATATGTTTCCAACTGAGCCATATCTAGCAAATAAGAAGGCTGGGCATTGTTACAGTATTATTTTTAGTGAAAATTTCACAGATAATGAAGTGTGAACCAGTACATTATCACATGCAAAAGCCATTAATTGTTTTTCCACATATTGGATTGCTTCACGCAAAGGTAGTACTTCCTTTTGACTGACCCTGTAGCAAGAAGTCTTGATGCACTCTGAAATAAAAATCGGAAAACACAGTGAGCGCAACCTCTAACATTTGTTTAGTTTTTTAGTCTTGGCAAGCTAGAATGCTTCCATTGTGACGATCAAACTTCAGTTTCAACGTCATATCCATGTTTTGTCAACCGTCTTGACACGTTTTAGTAATTCGGCATCATCATTGACTTCATCAAGTGATTCCAGAGCAACTTCCATTATCAGTTTTTTTTGTTCAAAATTCAATATATTTAGGATTAATTATGCTGCCACATGTTTCATATACAAAACATGAGTTTGAGCTAGTCGATATGCCAACATCATCAGCAAGTTCTCTGATTGTGATTCGGCGATCTTTCATAACGTTTCTTTCATTTTTTCCATAGTTTCATTGGTTGTTGATGTGCTGGTATGTCCGGGGCTTTCGTCATCTTCATGCCACTTGTAAACTCTTATTTTAATAATGTCAGGCTCATCATAGGCCTTTTTTAACATTTCACATCATTTGTTCCATTTTTCATGCATAATTTAAACACATCTAACTCCTTAGTGGTAGCGACAAAGTGGATAATGAACACAGTTGAAAATTTTATCATACTTCAAGAGCTTGTAACCAACACAATAATGAAAAAAATTACAAACAAACTTTCCAAACCCATGAAATTTAAAATTCCTGTTATTTTCTACACATAATTGGCATGTTATTACAAAATTCATCCTTCTGACATAAAGATGGTTGAATTATAAACATATAAATTTGTTAGTATGGACGATCATAATTTTATAGAAAACTCCTGTATTTTTGCCATTATATGAATGATATACTTGCATATCATACTGTTCTAAAAGCATGAGACTGAAATGAGACTGCATTTCATTTTTTACATTGTAACATATTAATGGATTCTATCCAAAACATGATTTTATAAGATCATTGTTGAACTGAATTCAACAATTATTTTTAAAAAATTATCATTTGTTATATTATGATGTTTGTGATGTGTGTACTAGTGCTAAAATAGTATAGTAATCAGAGAAAGGTGTTACTTCCACAGACTCAATAGTATTTGATTATCGTTTATTTGGGTGAAATTACAGTTCTGTGTTTCATATAAATACTTGAATGAATGAAGGTCTTCAGCATGTGACGGTGGACCAGAATATACTGACATATAACTATGTTCCAAATTATTTTTAAAGTTTTTCAATAAATAAATTATTAAAATATGTCATTATATATTAAGGAATTCTTCGATTAATTTCATAAGATTTGTGTTTTATGCTTGTTTTTCCCTTTCTTTAAATTTTGCATTGGTACTTGTTACACATTTTTTTTTTGTCTGAGTGGAAAAAAAGTATCATGAACATTATTTACTCAAATCCATAAGTGGCAATTCAGATAAAGATACAATCATTGGGATAGTGACTCAATAAATTAAATAAATAGAAAAATACAAAATACTGTAACGAGTTCATTTTTTTTTTTCAGTTGACTTTATTAGAATCAACGTTAACAAAGGAATCGTTAGACAAATTGAGTCTGGGAGAATGGGATGCCCTTTTAGTGAAAAAACCAATGATCCGCCCAACTAATAAAACAAGTAAGCATTCTTATAGCGGATTCTCAGTTCATGGACCAGTTTCAAAAGTGTTGAAAGTAGCACATGGGACTAAAACAAAAGTTCAACAATTTTTTAAAATTTTACTTTTAGGTAAATACAAATAATTTTTCAATTGCAGATTATTTTGACTTACTATCGGATGAAGTGATTTTACATATTTTGAGATGGTTACCAAAAACTTACCTCAGAGATATATCTTTAGTATCTCAAAGATTTCACAGACTTTCTCAGGATGAAAGCCTTTGGACGAGGATGGATGTATCAAATAAACATCTTCCACGAGGAGAACTAGGAAAAATATTAAGCAAACAAGTCATTATTTTGAGATTGGCAAGATCTGAGGTGAATATGGAATATGTACAGGTTTTAAAGTATTCAAATAGGAACATTGTTTATTCACAATGTATTCAAGCAGGAATTTTTGAAAATTAGTACTTTTCCTCAAAAGTTACTATTCAGTGTGTCCTATTTAAGATGGTGGAAAACATTTTGAGAAAAAAAATAAATTTGTGCCATGCAGGGCCCTCACATGGCGGGTGCTAGTATTGTCCCAGCAATGGGAACTGTGGATCTGGTTTCCTGTGAAGGAGAAAAAAATTAAATGCTAAATTTCATAAGTTATAACATCGGACTGTTTATAGAATAAATAAGATATCACCTGATAATAATTCAACATACTGTCAGACTGTATTGTCGAAGCACATTGTAGGACCAATGTTTTTGAAAGAAAATTCAGTCTGACCTTTATATCTGGAAATCTTGTAAAATTGTATCGGGGCTAAGATTGATATAATTCTAGAAAACTCAAATGAGTTTTCAACTGATAATTATGTTTCGGTAAGATGGAATACCTCCTCATTATGAAAAGTGGTCTTTTCAAAAACCATGGATAGGCAGACTAGTCCCTTAGATTGATCCACTAGATCACCTGACATGACACCCTGAGTTTTTTTTTGTAAAATCTGGAATGTAAGTTTGAAACTTTTAAAAAGATTCCATAACATGGTAATAAATGTATTTATAAATTATCCCATCTGGAACCGATTATACATTTATATAAATGAACAAATCCTTTTAATATTCAAGCTCTTCATGAAATGAGAATATTTATGTTCACACACAAAGTGTTTACCTGCCACAAAAATTCCAACATATTTAAAAAAAATAATGAAGATGTCCATAAGTATAATATCAGACAAATGAATTGTTTCAATGTAGACCAATCCAACATATCATTATTAAACCAAGGTATTGTTTTGTATAATTTCTTACCAGAAATAATGAAAAATACAAAATCCATAGAGAAATTAAAAAACAAGTTGAAACTTTTTTTTGAGAAATGAACTGTCACTCTTTTAAAATTACTAAAAAATTATTTTTGTTTTATACCAAAACTTTGACATTGAATTTTGTTCCTTCAAAATTTAAGAGGGAGACTGTTTACTTCCGTACTGTATATTATTATAATGCAATGGACATTACTATACCGTACTGTTGTTTATCTACTGTCAGTCCTATAATGAAATCAATTTAATTAATGACATTTCACTTGTGTAGTCAAGCACTCAGATTTTGTAATCGTCGGTAGTAGGGGGGGCATTGTGATTGCTGGTACCCAAGACTCTGACAGATTGATGTGGGATTCTTTGGTGTCATGACAAGTATGATAACTTTACATAGATAGATATATTTATTTGATCATGTTATGTATAAAATACATTTATGACA